>LBNU01012535.1:7978-21112 GCA_014162995.1 Artemisia annua
AACACCTTTAATCGCCTAATTGCACTGTAATTCAAAATCGCCTAACGTATTCTTGATTTTCTTCACAACTGAATAATCGTAATCAATCGCTTAATCGCTAATTACATCATATTATCTATAGTGTTTTCTTCACTTGTGAAGATGATAAAACTACACTTACTTGCACATATGAACCTCAAAAATCGCCTAACCGTATCCTGATTTCTTCACAACTGAAGAAAATCGTAAATCAACACTTAAATCGCCTATTGAACATGTAACCTCAAAAATCACTAACGCATTCTGATTTTCTCACAAATGGAAAAGAAAATCGTACCTCACACTTTAAATCGCCTAATTGGGGCACATGAACTTCAAAATCGCACTAACGTATTTCTGATTTTCATTCAACAACCTAAAAAAACGTAATCCAACGCTTAAATCGCCTAAATGCACACTAAACCTCAAAAATCGCCAAAATCGCCTAAATTGATAATCCAACGCTAAAATGCGTCTAAAATCCGCCTAATTGAATACATTACAACAACACTTATCCTCAATCGACATTAAATAAATAAAGAAAATTATATTATTTACTTGATTACTCTCGAATTCTGTTGATGTGACGGTGATATCTGTGAGTCGTGATATTATCTCCGTCTGATTCAGAATCGTGAATATTCATAATTTTCTTCAATTACATCCGGTTTGAATTTTTTTTGTTGATTCAACGGTGATTTAGACCGTTTTAACGCGGCGGCATGATGTTTTGATGGCGTTTGACGACGGTTTAAACGGCTGTGAAGAAGGTTAATGTTTGATCGGAAGTTGTAATGCGGTTTTGACGGTGGTTTACATGAACGGTAAGAAGAAGAGTGAATGTTTGATCGGAAATTTTTAATGGCGGTTAACAGTGGGATCGAATAGTTTGTTAGGGCGTGAGAGAAGTATGGTGTTTTCACCTTTAATTTACTCAACTGTGTGTTTTTCTTTTATATATTAATATTTGTTTGTAATTACATTATTGCCCTTGGTTAGTGTAAACATTTTGGGATAATTTTAGCCAATTGATGGCTAGGGATTCTTCTCGCGTCTCATATATTTTTTGATTTTCACGCATGAATGGCCCCCTATATATATATTATATATATATAGTTATATATATATATATATATATATTATATATATGGATATATATATATATATATATATATATATATATAAATATATATATATATATCATTGCGACTTGCGAGCAAAGCATCAAGTGTTTGTACAAATTGTATGCTCCGTGTCGTTTAGACCGAGTTCATTCAAAACTGGATGACAAATTTCCATACAATCAGTAGAACTTTTATGTAGCAGGAGCAAAAGCTGACTTTGAAATTCAGTTTACATTGGCAATTTCACTGGATTAGTGGCCTTCTTTTTGTTGGAGTTTGGGGTCTTATGGGTCATTTATAAAAGGGGTGAGTTAGCCACACCCTCCCTAAGCCACACCCTCCCTATGAATGATGCTTCTGCCGGTTGTACGGTATGCTTCACGGGTTGTACTGTTTGACCAAAATAGGTGGACCCCCCATGGTAGGGAGGGTGTGGTTATTGCATCCCTTATAAAACCAGTAGTGGATTGATTACGAGTCAAGTCTTACCTTTTATTTCTGATGGAGTTATATAAAATGAATTTGCCAATCATAATTTAAATGCCCTTTTGGTAGATTTGTATGTATTGAACATACACAAGCATCTGTAAACAAATGATTGAAACAAACTCATAAGTTAAATAATTCCAATAACCAAACCATTTTATTCGTTCTTCTTACAAATACAATATCACATCATAAAACATAAAAGCATAAAAAAAGAACAAGAAAACATAATTAACAACCTTCAAATCTAAGGAACAAACTTGTACCCTTTCATCTTATCAATCCAAGAAATCAAAGAAGATTTAGAATTCCTAAACCCTAAAAACCCATGTTCTTTACTCTTGTTCATAGTATCCAACATACACTCGGTACCGAGTACCATATCGACAAACCACCACAGACCAACATCCTCCAATTTAGTAGGAACCAACCCTTTTTCCCTAACAATCTCATCCCAAACAGCAGCTTTATCCTTCATCATTTCTACCATACTCATCTTCCCAACACTCTCATCAAACCCACCATTCTCAACCTCAAATTGCTCACTCAGCACCTTCCAAAAATGCTTCCATTTAAACACATCACCATTACTAATATTAAACGCTTCATTTTTCGCGTACGGTTCAACTGCAGCCCAAATATGCTGCTCAGCAATCAAATCCGCATCAGAAGAATCAGAATAATTCTCCCAAGCTTCCTTAATACCGGGAAACTTAAAAGGCACCCCTTCATGTTTACAAATCGTAGCATAAACACATAACGAACCTATTATATTCATCATACTATATGGCGAAAACCCAAATATAGCCCCTGGCCTATGAACAGACCAAGTTAAACCTTCCTTTTGTTTAACACCCTCAAACAATATATCTTCTAAAGTATAATAAAAATTAGATACATCTAGCCTAGGCAACTCCTCATGGAAAGGTGTATCATGTGCCACCTTTCCAAACAGCTCAAACGGGCCCATATAATGCTTTCGACCTGTTTGCAGCGAAATATGTTGCAACTTTCCACAATTAGGAATAACAACATCCAGAACATTCTTAAACATTTTCCCATTAGTCTCACAATTCTCTTTTTCGGTTTCTTTATTAGCCCATGTGACATAAAACAAATGAGTAACATCATTAAGGTTGGATAGTTTGCTTACGGTTTGTTCTGGGTCGGATATATCACACTGGATATATTCGATGGGGTGATCGGCGTTCCAGTTAGGGCGTGGGCGACGCGCCATGCCGTAAACCTTCCACGGGCCACCCGGGGTGTCCGAGAGTGGAAGGATCTCGGCGAGGCTGTTGCCCACGATCCCAGTAACGCCGATTATTAAGGCCACACTTTGGTTCTTTGGTGGGGCCTCATCTTCATCTAGCTTTTTCTGTTAGAATTAATACAAATAAGAAAATGAATTAAATTAATAAATAGTACGTAAAAAATGTTAGCGGTTATGTTTACGGATTACATATCTGCTAATAAATAAATGATTGTGAATAAGATGAGTTGAGAGTTTTACCTTTGCAGCTCCGATAGCTCCAGCCCACCACCAGCTCATTGCGTGTGCGTTGAAATTGGGTCGGTGAAGAAGGTTGGAGAAGAGAGAGCTGGCAAATAATGAGTTTATGTATAGACTTGGCAGGACTATATAAAGATAAGGGGCAAGTTATTTCACTTATTTGGACCCCACAGGGGAGGGTTTCAATTATTGCCAAATCAAAGATATTTTTGAACAAAGATAACGTAGAGACTTTTTTTCTTTTTTTGAACATGATAACGTAGAGACTTGTGAGGTGATCATTCAACATTAGATAGTACTCACAGTATTAGAAACGTGTGCTTTATTCTCATTTTTGTCCACGCAGAAACATGTATAAAATATCTAAACACCTAAAAACGTGAAAAATGAATATTTCACGTTTATAAGGGTGTAGAAAAAAAATCTATAAAAAGAAAAATAAACTACGTTATTAAAAGCGTGTAGAAAGGTAACTAAATTCAACGCTATTAAGCGTGAATTATGCCTCAGTGTAATTGAAAATAGAAGAAAGATAAAACACCCAAAAAAAGCGTGTACCTTGTTTTTTGAAAAATAAAAAATTTGATAGAAAGGTTTTCTGTATCACTTTTAAGTACAGTTCTTAAATTGTGTTCAGATTCTGTCCCTGATGGAAACATAATACTTTCCGTGTGTCGTGTTTTTGTACTATATACTTATTTTCTATAGTGCTTAATAACGCGTCTTTCCATATTTAGTGTGAAGACCTGTTTAAGACAACGTACTACAAGGGTTGGGTTTCCATTTTGTTGAAAATGATTAGTCATTTTTGTAATAATTGATATCATGAACTATCTCAACATACTTTGCTTCATAGAATATGTGATTATTCGACATAATTTAAACACCAGTTTCCTGTCTCTTAATCGCAGGTAACATGATGCCTACTCTTTCTGATACAAACAGCATGGTGCAAAAGATGAATAGAGGTCACACTACTAGAAAAAGGGCTATCCTTGACTCCAAATGCGAGTCAAGAAGAGATCTTATGACGCGCAAATGCGAGTCAAGGATGGACAAGTCATAAATCTTCATGACTCGCATTTCTGCGTCATCCCTCTATGACGCGCACTTATGACCCACGTTTTATGACTCTCCTTTTTGCGTGCCATAACCTAATTTTTTTTTTAAATTAATTTTTTCCAGTTCCTAATTTTCTATTAAATGACAATTAAAAACCTGATAATACAAAATTAAAAACACAAATGTCAAATATCCACCTAATGTCAATCTAATCCGCAACAACAACATCTTTAACCACAACAACTTCAACCATAACGGCCAAACTATGGCTCATTCTAACCTATCCTCCGTCATCTATATTCTCAACATCAATAACAATAACCATTCATGACAACCATTATTATGCCGAGACCATGAGGGTCTCAGCTCGCATTCTTAGCCCCAACGAAGCAACCTAACAGCCCTTGTCCGGGGCTGCCAAACGAGACCAAACCACCACAACAAAATTTGACACAATCTATCTAAATCCAATCCTATTCTCTGCTGCCAAACACCATAATAACAACAACATTTGACAACATGAACACAACAACATCAACAAGAACCAACAACAACAGCAGAACCAGTAATAACAACAGTGACCAACAACAACAGGAACTCGAACACAAGAAACAAACGAACAAATCCACATCCAATCCTACTCTAGTTCTCGGCAAACCCACAAACTTGAATCCATCTCTAAATCAAATCTTAAACCCTCGTCAAACAAAACCACATCCAATCCATTACTAGAACCAAATCAGCGACTCAAAACATTCAAAACCCGCTTAGGCCGTGAGTCTTAAACTCACGGTACACTCTAAAACACCACACGAATAACAACAAAACGAACCAATGATACCAAACAACCATATAATCACGTTTTTATTATCATTATTTCGATATATATAATAACCCTTCAAAATTCGTGGGTTAAATCCAGGGAAAAGGTGTGTTATGGTGAGATTGAGAGCGCGTGTGATAGCTCAAAAGAAAGAGGGGAAGATTTGGTGAATGATGGTGGTGGAGGTGAAGCACCACTCGTGGTGGTGGTGGAGTTACGGCCTGAACAGTGGCCGAAAATAGTGAGAGGGGAGAGAGAGGTAGGTGTCGGCTGGTTAAGGTGGAGGGAGAAACTAAGAACCCTAAATGAGAATAATGTGTTGTATTTATAGGGTGAGTGGGAATGAGTAGGGACTACACGAATTTTATGACACACAAAAATGCCTGTCGTCTAGCCTTCAGATTTTACAGTTTATGACAGTTTTTTTATGACTTACAATTTTGCGTGTCATTATATTGTGTGCGTAATAAAACTTCAGATCTACTATGCCACGTAAGACTATTCCGCTCAACATTTTTGAGATCCTATGTATGTTCACAGATATAGTTTTAGTACAAGTTTGGATTTTAAGTTATAAGTACATTGCTGGTATCTGAAGCACCACACCTGAAGATTGGAATTTAAGTAGAAGTCTATTATGAGTAGGAAATCTCTTTATATAGATAAAAATAATAATCAACTTCTATGTAATTGTTCATTTCACGAAAAAGTTGATTCTTTAGCTATACGGATCTTAATTCTGAAATGGTGTTTGGTAGAAAGATATGTTTAATGTGGTTGTTTTTTTCCATTTCTTTCATGGGAGGATTGCATATCAGTTATATGCACATCCCCTTCTTCAGCTCCTTTTAGTAGAAAACTCTGGAAAGCTTCAGATGATGATTGTTTCCTTCTTAACTCCTTTCTAGTGGCCGCTATTTGTTTCCTTCTTAATATGAGTCTCAGATTCAGATGATGATTGCTTTCTCTTTGGAGATCTTAAGCTTCTTTTACGTGCACCCCTCTCAGTCTCATCATCAGGAAGTTGATTCAGATTCCTATGCATAGGAATTCTGTCTTTTAGATGTAACGAGCGGGGTAACCCGCGCGTTGCTGCGATGTTGCTGTAATCTTAGTATGTGTGAACATTTATATTTGTATTCGGGATCGTATTGCACACAACATATGAAAATGGTATCAACAAAACTAACATGATACAAATACGTTGCATTCCTGTGAGTTGGAACCAACTCACTTAACCAAGCATGATAATGTAACAGTTTCGACCCACATACTCATGAACACATCAAATGAGTCTGTTTTTATAACTCGAGCCCGTATACACACTGATTCTATGTTCAATATTAGCATTTCGTCTGTAGACATTGATCCTATGTTCAGCATTAGTATTTCGTCCTTCATCAGTTTCGACACCTTTCTTTCTTTATCTTCTCATGTGGTCTTTACACCCAATAGCCGGCCCAAAAGATTGAATTTTACCTGATGTAAAGGACATTCGAATGGTTAAAATTTAAAACTCGAAGGCAATAAGGTGTTTGGACGTGTGACATTCAATTGGCTGAATTTGCAATCATATAAACAAATGTTTGACAAATCCTATGAAACTGATTATACAACCACGACATTCTTAGAAACATAATTCATTTATCCGAACATTGAAAAGGTGTTTGGAATTATATACTATGAAAGTGCTTATATGCTCTTAAGCAAGCAATTTCTAATTAGCACATACCTGCATATTCTATAGCATTTGCTAACTGTAAAATAGATAGATAAAGGGTGTTTTTTAAACACTTGAAACTGTCAAAATACCTATAAAAGCAGTAATAACTACATCGAAGAAAAAAAAAGTAACATACCTCAAGTTCAACAGAACCATGAGGATGAAATCCAACGTCCCCATGAACCTGGCACACCAACCTATCAAATGGGACACAAATGAGTACAAATTAGAATTTAGACATTTAGCCGAAAAGGTAACCATTCAAATGTTTAAAAACTGATTTTAAATCACGATTTTTAATGTATCATATATTCACGGAATCCCTTATGATCCTATGCTTAAAGTCATAACAAACTCTTAAAGAAGCAAATGATGACACAAATTTACCTTAAAGATGATCGTAGTGCTGAGTGGGTTGTCCTTCATAAATTTTGTAGCTGGCCCATTTTGACATGCACCCCTTTTGAGCCGTAATTTAAAAAAAATACCTTTTGACATGTTGCCTAATCCGCCATGTTGTTTGATGTAGAACAACCCTTTTGGGCAACATGTTGTGTATGAACTAAATAATTATAATTATAATTAGTACATTTGCTACTGTTGTGTATGAACCTCTACACCTATATTTTTGTTCTATATTCTTCATATTATGTTCAAGACATAAGGCACATAAGTAGTCCAAGAATCGTCTGAAAACCCACTAACCTGGTTTCAAGTAAACAGACAGCTTTGAAGAATTTGTGCATAGCGTAATCTTTGTTAGGTTAACAGCCTTTGTCTTATTATAATCCCCTCTGCATGATCTTGTCAAACAATGTGCGTGTGAAAAGCGAAGAAATTGGTGGGGGTAAGAAAGTAAGACACGAATATAATGCTTGTGGAAATGACAACATGATGTAATAAAGAGCTAAACTATTAGAAATCATACTCAGTTCACAGAAACACACAAAACTGATGTCTCCGTCTCCAAGTTGCAATAACCTTATTAATAGACTTACCAAGTACCAAACACCCTTAATCCGCACTCTAACCGTAAACTAAATAGGATACATATTTATAATCACATTTATGTTCTCTTACCACGTGTTAGCAGTGATCAGTCTCTATATATGGGTGCTCACCTAATCATGTTCAATAAATCTGACAACTGAATTCACATAGGTGATCTTAGTAGCCTAGAATGGTTTTATGGCATCTTGCTTTTTGTTATAACCCATTGGACATCTAGGCACTAAACATGACAAATTTCAAGGTTAAAAAAAAAAAAAAAAAAAAAAACCTTTTTTGAAGACAAACCGAACAGAAAACAATACCCACTGGTTTGACACCCTCTTCAAAAATCAAGTCATCCAACGTGGTCGTTCTTAAAGTGCATACCAATCATGCTTACCTGCACGGTAAATGCAAAAGAAAATAGAAGTTGTCATGTGCCATTTAGAATGTCAAAAAGTACTTGCTTTTAAGCATAAAAAATAATGAATCCTAAAGACCCGATTAACAAAGATAAAAACTAATATAGTAAAGGGGTGTTTGTGTGAGCTTATTTTATGAGCTTTTTAGCTTATTAAGATGTGTTATTAAGTACAAAATGACAGTGACTCATGGATTCTTGATTGCACAAAAAAAATTAGTGGTATAAAAATTGAATCCTATAATGTTACTATAAGCAAACACCACATTTTATTGTTGAAATCCTATATAATTGTAGAACAGTAAGTACACCATGATAAGATATGCTAAATTATGGGATTCGTAGTTACATAGGTGTAGATATTATGTAAACTCTGAGTGATAAAAACCCAGCATCTCTGATCCTAATTTGATACAGAAGCTAATTCAGGAAATATAATACGATATTAATAGAATGTGATACAAAGAATGTAGAAAAAAAGGCTATTCACCTTGCACCATTGTCTGGCGCTGCATCATTGTATGTCGATGTAACAAAAAGTATTAGTAAGATTCCTTAACCTGATGTATGTCATATTGGTAATCACAGTACTATTTTTTTATATAATGAAATTACACCTTTGTATCTCAGTATTGGTTGCTATATGTTTCACAACTCATATATATATATCGACTAATTTGCCAGTTTCTCTGAGCAATTTATCAATTTTTTTTTTAAATTTTGGTTTAGTGCAGGACATTAGTGAACGCATACATTAGTAAAAGCCCATTGCTCCCCACTAATACAATAGATGCTATGTAAATAAGGTTTTCAGTCTTAAGGTAAGTCATATCAATCGTATACTTATAAGAAAATAGACAGCTTGGATAGTCCTAAGAAAACACACATTGCATATGAAGGTGAAAACGAAAGTAATGTACCCAGTATTGGTTGCCTGTATATCTATACTCTCTTATAAAACACCGATATCCCCAACCAAAATCCAAGCCTTACACTTTAAGATTCAGACACCCGCACCAAACCCCAAACCTAAATTTACACACAACCAAACCAAAATCCTACCCTAAAAAATCCCAAACCAGCGAACAAATATAAACCTGACCCAAAACGTAAATTCCCTCATCCCACATACACTCATCTCACTCTAAAAAAGACACACTGTAACACCCCAACCCGAGAAGGGCTAAAGTATCACATTATGGTGACATATCAGAACATACAAAGAATAATACGCAAGCGGAAGACTTCATAAATAACACAAGTCATGAACATCAAGACTTAAACATTACAAAATCCCATCATAAGTCTAAAGGAAATAGAATGAAGTAAATAATCCAACATAAATCCTACCATCCAACATAAGTTCCAAATTCATCAATTCAAATGGGGAAACTAAGTAAGGTAGGTCCGCTATGCTCCTACTCTCAACACTCGAGCCCAGATTCCCGCTTATTACCTGCCTCATGGAAAAGAAAACGCGGCTGAGCATAAAAAGCCCAGTGAACAGATATATATGCAAAGCAATAGTAATAAGCAAACGAAACGAGACGGATCATAAGAATGAGCATAATGTATCACAAGTCAAATAATTGAAGCATAATGGAGATATCAAACGAAAGCATAATCAGAATCATAGAGCATGTATCAACAAAGGCTTGTCTACCCGAGACACTCGAATAGACATAAGAAACATAAGAAAGCCACGAGCCGACCTACCCGAGACACTCGAATAGATCTCCTACACATAATCACATAATCATATATCCGACAAAGCCTACATGCACAAAGAGGGGAGACCTCTAAGTACCAAATGGAGTCGCGAGCCTCCAACATGAAGAAGTGTAAGCACACACTCACATTCACCCTACACAAAATCTGACATACCTAGGATGCATCCATACACCCCCCCTACAAAGCAAATCATACATATCATAATATCCAAGTGATCACATAATATATCCGACAAAATGGGGACGCCGTGGATCAATCACACCTCCACAGAAAGTGTCATGCCATCGGTGCTTCGATGACACGCCCATGGTACCTCCATGAGTAGAATAAAAACTCGGGCATAAGAACAGAACAAAATCATATCATATCCAACAGAACATATCAAACACTGAACTGAATCATATCATAGCAAACGAAATGCATACGGTTATCAAATCATAGAATCATATCAAAGGAATCATATCAACGAATCATATCACATGGATCAAAGCAAAAGGGATCACTAGGCAATGGCTAATATCAAAAGGAATCATAGCAAAGTCAAAGGATCAAAATCATGAGAAGTCCCTACTGAGAAGGGGATAGAATATCTGTACCTTAAGCAAAGCAACACCAAACCACAGAAAGGCAAATGGAAATGAAACTACTCCCTCCTGATTGGATCTACACGAATAATAACCAAGTATTACTTATACGCTCATTTTAAATAAGGATACTCATTTTAGGTTTATTTCTATTTTTAGAAACTTTCCATTTTAGGGTTCCCGGGAATTAGTAAGTTTCTCGAAATAATAATTTAACTCCTTTAAAGGTTAAAATGATCAATATAATATTTAGGTTGATTTATCAATTTAGTAAAGTTTAGGGGTCTAAAATGTAATTAAAATATCAAATTAAAATATTAAAAAGTCAAATAAAATTATTTTCAATTCTATTTTAACAATTTAAGTATTAAGATAATGTAATTTTGACCCGTCATTATAATTTTATATAATTTATTAATAGTACCATGATATTACTATTTATGCCGCGACTACCCAATACTTATAAAATCATGAAAGAATAATATTATAACCCCGACATTAGTACACACACGGCACCCTTCATTTAATCTTTATTCAAACGCACCCTTTTTCATTGAAAATCTAAAAACCAAACGTGAACCTTTTTATACAAACCAAGCGTACCCTTTTTCTTATTTTTATTCGAACAACAACACCATGCAATCCTTTGTTCTATTTTGATTCCAAAACACGGAGACAACTATATCCACCTCTTATATATTTAGACGTGACAAAGAAATAACATGCGAGACCCTTTCTCGTTTATAATAATGATTCGGAAAGCAAAACAAGACACACACCATTTTCGTAAATTTTAACTCAACACAACCAATATATTTAAATCACAAGTGGTTCTCTTATTCATGCACCATAATTCCATATCAGAAACATATACGATACTATACAAGCCTATTGCTATTTTTATGTGATTTACATCATTTTGGTGATTTCATTGTGAACTATAAATCGTAAACTTTTGGCATGTTAATGTGACCAGCATCCTTATTTAAATGTCACCATTCATTCCGTAAATATGCATGCACACAAGCTTATCCTATTCATTTTATGTGAGTTTCTAGTCTAACATTTCATGGCAGCACTTATAAGAACATTCTTTATGCGACATTATAAACTGAATATTATTATCACAAAGTTTTTCATTGATATTTTCATATGATAAAGTGTTCGTAGGTATATAGATCAAACGAAATGAAAGGATAAAAAAGAGACGATACGATACCTTGTCGCGTGATGAAAGGAAGAGAACAAGGAACCAATGAACTACGACTAAACCAAACCGAATCTTAGACCCAAATACCCTCGAAACCTGGATTAAAGCACCTCGGACAAAAAACACCCAAGCAAGTCACCACCCTCCTCGAATCCAAATACCCATGATCAAACACCTCTTAACCAGGCCTCCTTTGTACACCGTTTACATTCACCAGCTTCTGAAACCAGAAAGCAATGGCAACCGAAATGTTTACTGCTAGGGTTTTCTTTGTGTTGGGTGAGATAACTTGTAGTAATGTGGATTAACAAATGAAGATAAGTGGGATATATAGGGAGGTATTCCAAGCCGAGCTATGTGGAGTCAAAGAAGACCAAATTAAATTTCAAATTAGAAAATATTTATTCATATTTCTATGTATATATTAGTGTAATAATATGGTATTCGTTAAAGAATTTGGCCTAAAGACATGCCGACCATGTGATATTAAGGTTGTTAGTTTTAATGTTATAGATTTCAAGTATTCAATTATTCATGTATTTTGTTCTTGGGTCAAATATAAAGGTTATAAGGACATATACTTATAATGCCGGGTGTTATAATTACTTACCCTCTTAAAAAAGAAAATTCGTAACCCGAAATTAGAAATTAGGAAAAGTCAGAACGAACTAATCGAATCACAAAAAGAAATGCGGATAATTAGCACGCATGGATTCCTCAGGTAACTCCCAGTAAGCCTCGCTCTCGGGATGGTTCACTCCAAAGAACTTTAACGAACGAATAGTTTTCAACTACTAGAAAAAGGTCATAATTCTTGACTTCGCAATTGCGTGTCAAGAAAGAGGTACTTATGGACGCGCAAATAGCGAGTCAAAGGTAAGTACCGTCATAAATTTTCATGACACGCATTTGGATGTTGTCTCCTTCTATCGACATCGCACTTATGAACCAATTTTGCGTGTCAATTACCCTTAAAAATCATTTTGAGTTTTTGACAAACTTTAGTAATGACAAACTTTTCATGAACATATGTTTTTTGCGAGTCATTACCTAAAAAATCAATTTTTTTTTATATTTTTCTGGTTTTTTTAATTAAAACCGAATTAAAATATACATATTAAACTGACATAAAACCTGATAATTGTACATAAATTAACACAATTTTCAATATATAATCAAAAAACACATGCAGTTACAATTCATTACATAACAATCTGCGTACCAATCAAATAACATAACATACGTCAAAATATGCAAAACATAAAAAGTATAAAAAAACAGAAATACGACAATTATAAGAATTATAAATGTAAATAACCTAACAATGCAAGATACTTTTACTCTCAGAGAATGAAACAATATAAAATCGAACACATAAATTGCCCATTTCTATCTCGATATAATCGTCGAAATCCGCATCCGTGTAATACTCATATGCGTCACCAACCA
>LBNU01012535.1:29503-39918 GCA_014162995.1 Artemisia annua
TTTTTTATCACGGATAATGATATCAAATTCTTGCAGGAGGAGAACCCATCGGAGTAATCTCGGCTTTGCATCTTGTTTGGCAAAGAGATATTACAGGGCCGAGTGATCCGTATACACTATGCATTTAGTCAGGATTAAGTAAGGCCGGAATTTTTCAAAAGCATACACCACGGCTAATAATTCTTTTTCAGTGGTGGTGTAATGATTCTGAGCCTCACTCATGGTTTTACTGGCATAGTGTATAGGCTGAAAGTGTTTGGTTTTGCGTTGCCCCAAGACCGCGCCTATAGCAAAATCACTTGCATCGCACATGAGCTCAAAAGGCAGGTCCCAATCGGGGGCAACTAAGATGGGTGCTTCTGTAAGCTTTTTCTTGAGGGTTTCAAAAGCTTCGATGCACTCGGGAGAAAAGATGAAAGGAGCATCTTTTTCAAGAAGATGTGTCATAGGCCGGGCGATTTTAGAGAAATCTTGTATGAACCGACGATAGAATCCGGCATGACCTAGGAAACTCCTGACACCTTTAACTGTGGTGGGATGAGGGAGCTTAGCAATGACATCGACTTTGGCTCTGTCGACCTCAATCCCGTTTTTAGAAATCTTATGGCCAAGGACAATGCCTTCTTTGACCATAAAGTGGCTCTTCTCCCAGTTTAGACAAAGATTGGTGTCTTCACACCTTTTAAGCATGGCATCTAAATGGGAGAGGCATGATTGGAAAGAATTCCCAATGACCGAGAAGTCATCCATAAAGACCTCCATAGTTTTCCCGATCATGTCGTGGAAAATGGCCATCATACATCGTTGGAACGTGCCAGGAGCATTACATAAGCCGAAAGGCATACGTCTGTAGGCAAAAGTTCCGTATGGGCATGTAAAGGTGGTCTTTTCTTGATCCTTTGGATCAATGGGAATCTGAAAGTAACCCGAGAAACCGTCTAGGAAACAATAGTACTCGTTTCCCGCTAATCTCTCGAGCATCTGGTCCATGAAGGGTAGAGGAAAATGGTCTTTACGGGTGGCATCATTTAACTTTCGGTAGTCAATGCATACTCTCCATCCCGTAACCAATCGAGTTGGAATCAACTCGTTTTCTTCATTTGTGACAACAGTAATGCCACCCTTTTTAGGAACGCAATGAATTGGGCTAACCCAAGGACTGTCAGAGATAGGGTAAATCAACCCGGCATCAAGAAGTTTGATAACTTCTTGTTTGATAACCTCGTGGATTTTAGGATTAACCCGTCTCTGTTGTTGAACTGCTGGTTTGAAGTCATCCTCCATTAAGATTTTGTGGGTACAGAAATCAGGATTAATACCCTTGATGTCGGAGAGTTTCCAAGCAATTGCTTGCTTGTGTGACTTTAGAACCTTTATGAGAGCAGCTTTTTCCTCATCTTTCAAGTCTTTAGCAATAATGACGGGTAATTTATCATCACCCTCTAGAAATGCATACTCAAGATGAGGTGGTAAGTCCTTAAGTTCAACCTCAGGAAAATCAGTGGTTTTCTCAACAGACTTGATTTCCTCGTTATGAAGTTGTTGTGGAAGAACGGGAGGGTGGGAGGGATCTTCATTCAATAACTTCTCAAGGAGAAGTATATCCCTGTCCGGGTCAATCTCTTGATTATCAATTCCCTCGGGAATTGAATCATTCTTGAGAAAGGCCTCTATTTCCTCCAAGATGAAGTCACTTCCCTCAAACGGAGTTAGGGAAGGAAAAGAATTATGAATGATAGGTTGAGAAGAAGGAGTGGGATTGCCACTCGAAGAATTATTGGTGAAACCAAGAAATTCCTGAGAATACTCCTCCGAAGCAATATCGATGACATCGATTCTGTTAATTTCTGCGGAGTCATAGTTGGAAGAGTATCTCGAGGTTTGATCAAGGTTGAATGTGATGGCTTCATTACCAACACGCAGAGTGATCTCTTCATCAAAGACATCGATCAGAGCACGACCCGTTCTTAGGAATCCCCTCCCTAAAATGAGAGGAACTCTCGGGTCTGCATCGAAGTCAACAATCACGAAATCTGCCGGAAAATTGAACTTTCCTACATTCACGAATACGTCCTCAGCAATACCGAGGGGACGAGATATAGAGCGATCTGCAAGCTCGAGAGTCATGCAGGTAGGAGTGAGTGCCGGAAGAGAAAGTTTCTTCCAGACCGAGTGAGGCATTAGGTTGATGCTTGCACCAAGATCGGCCAAGGCATAGCATTCAACCATTCCCGGGAAAATGCATGGAATGAGGAATTTCCCGGGATCTCCCAGCTTTTCGGGAAGCTGTTTCAACAATACTGCAGAGCAGTTCTCGTTTAATGGAGTTTTTGCCATCTCGAAGAGTTTTTCCTTGTTATTTAACAGATTTTTGATCGTAGATGCAAACTTGGGCATCAGAAGAAGAGCATCCGCGAAGCTAATGTCAAAATGTAATTCTTTAAAAATTTGGAAAAATTTGTCCAGTTGGTGACTAGCTTTCTCGCGGAGCTTTTGATCTTGTAAACGTGATGGATAAGGAATCGAGGGTTTGAGATTTTGTTTTTCAACGGGATCAACTGGAGGTTCAAAAACAACTCCAGGTTTGGATTTGGGTTTCGGGACCGGGACAACTTGAGGGTGGACGTCATCGGTATCTCCGTTATTAGTAGGAAGTACCGTGTCCGTGGTAACCTCAGGTTCACGTTCCGCTACTTGAGAAGAAGAGGTAGCGGGAGCCGTGGGTCCTTTGTATGAAACTCCACTGCGGGTGGTGATCGCCTTAACATCGCCCCTCGGGTTAGCGATCGTGTTGCTCGGAAGTGTTCCTGAGCCCGAGGGTCGATCATTTAAAGACTTCTTGAGTTCGGAGATCTGATTGACCAACAACTTGTTCATTTCTTCTTGGGACTTCATGAATTGCTTAAGCAACTCATCAGATGAAGGTCCAGTAGGAACAATGGCTTGAGTATGATTGTTAGGAACATTTTGAGGCCGATTGTTTTGAAAATTCCCATGATGTTGGTTATTACCCTGAAAATTGTTTCCCTGATGAAAATTACCCTGATTACCATGACCTTGATTTCTTTGAAAATTTCCTTGGTTTTGAAAGCCTTGGTTATGACCGGAATTGAAATTCCCTTGGTTGTTGAAACCTTGGTTCATTCGATTTTGGTTTTGATGAAAATTTTGGTTCCGGTTTTGACCATTTTGATTTTGAGACTGATTAAATCCGGGTGGTCCGAGGAAATTGTTGGAACGATAGCTTAAGAGATTACGGTCCCCCTGTGGTTGGTAAGAATTACCCCCCGTATTGTAGGAACCTTGAGCAGCATATACGTTCTCGTGAGTGAAGCCACCGGTGGCTGGGCACTCATTATAAGGATGTGGACCACCACATGTTTCACAACTGTGACTGACAGCTCTGACTTGATTATTGATGTTCTGATTAGATTGATGCATTCTCAACACAGCAGTGGACAAGTCATCCATCTTTCTAGTGAGAGCAGCTATTTCAGAGGAGGCTGGATTGACAGATTTACATGAATCATTCCTCTCAGCTGAGGAATCCCAGAAATTGTGGTGGGCAGTCATGTTCTCAATGAGATCATAGCACTCCTCGGGGGTCCTTTTCATAAAGGTCCCTCCAGCAGCAGCATTGATCGTGTCACGGTGACGGAGAGTCAAACCATTGTAGAAAGTATCTATGATGGTGACTAGAAGCATGTTATGATTGGGACATCGATCAATTGCAAGCTTATAGCGTTCCCATGCCTCAAATAAGGACTCATCGGGAAGCTGTCGGAAGTTGCTAATATCATTTCTCAACTTAGTTACCATGGATGGTGGAAAGTATTTTGCTAAAAATTTGGTAACCATTTCATCAAAAGTGTGGATCGAATTCTTCGGGAGACGATCAAACCAGGCAGTAGCATGATGAGTGAGAGAATATGGAAAGAGGTATAAGCGAAGGCCGTCATCGGTGACACCATTCTGCTTCATACTCTGGGTGACGGTCAAAAATTTATCGAGATGCTTATTTGCATCGTCACCCGGTAAACCGTGGAACTGACACGAATTCTGGACTTGCTGGATCATGTGGTGCTTGAGTCCAAAATCCGTGGAACTGATAGTGAGTGGTGCAATGGGTCCTCCCCTCCCCTGCATAGTAGGCTGACACAGCTCCTCCATCGTTCGGAGATCGGGAGCTGCATCCCCAGTTTCAGATTTGGGAGGGGGTGGAGGGGGTGGTGGGTTATCGTCAGGCATATTAATGGATATTTCTTCAGCAGCAAGCAATTCAGCTATGCTCTTTTGACGATTCCTTCTGGATTGGGAACGAGTGCGCATGCACTAAAAAATATTCACAAGTAAAACAAGACCGAGGCAAAACAACAGTGAACTTAAACCAATAACCACAGTGTGACTGGCTTCTTTGAAAAAGGTACACCAATCACAAGAGTACAATGGCAAGTTTTAATCTTTAGTTTGGGAACTTATTAATGTTCATACACCCAGTTGGGTTGTATTCTGCCTTGATTTGCGGTGGTAATATTTTACGTAATTATTTAACAATAAAACAAATGTTTTTGGCTTTTTGGGGTGTGTGTGAAAAAACTTGGAAATTATTTTTGGAATCGATTCGTTAACCGAAATCGTTCCTTTAAGACTACTCGCAGGTTGGCGGGAGAGAAGAATGGATCTCTCTTCGGTTCGCAATTTAATGTCAGAACCTCCGTATTCCAACTGTATAGGTTGTAATCTTAAAGAATCGAAGTAATTTAACTTCACGATTTGTTTTGTTGTTTATGATTTTTTTGGTGTTGTTAACACTTTAGGAAAAGTGTTAATGAACTTTTTTCTGATATGATTAAGATTTTTACAAAAAATTTACAAGTGATGTGATTTGTACAAGGAGGGTTTTGAAAATCACTAAACCTAAATGTTTTTAAAACACGCAACAACCTCCCCGGCAGCGGCGCCAAAATTTGATTGGTCTCAAAACCAACAGGTATTGTCACACGAGCTAGCCACTTGTGAATGACTAACCGTAACAAATAAACCCTGAAAGTCTAGAGCACAATGCAATGAAATCCTGAGGAGTATAGTGTTTCCCCGGGTCGTTAAAGTCCCAACGAGGCTGAAATTGTGTTTTGGAAAAACGTATAAGGAATGAGTGATTGGGGATAGTAACCAGATAAAGATTATGATTGATTTTTACACTACTGATTGCTTGGAATTTGAAAATGAAAATGCACAAATATAGATATGACAAATATATAACACAAAATGCAAATAAGCAAAGTACAGGGACTAAAATTGCCAATTTCCAAATTACAGGGACTGAAAATGACAAGTTCCAAACTTTGGGGTGAAAAATGAAAATTTTGAAACTTTTAATATTAAAGAAAATTAAAATCTAAAAAGAAAATATTTTAATAATATTATACTAATTTAATATTTAATTATTTAATATAAACTATTTTAATTAACTTAAAAACTATTTATATTAAACCTAACAATATTTTAATTACAAATTTAACTTAAGAAATTACAAAATTATTTTCTAAAAACCTAAAATGACTTAAAATACTTATAAAAATTAAAAAGAAATATTTTTGTCTTTTTGTGGATCTTTTATAAATTAAAAACCTAATTAATAATTAAAACCTAATTAAACTATTTAAAAGAGAAAAATGAGAAAATGAAAAGTGAAAATTACAAAATTAATTTTTACAGATTCTACTTAATGTGAAAAAGATAGAAAAATTATAAAAATGAAAATTATATTAATTATAAACAACTATTCTAATTTCTTTTTGGTTTTTCTAATTAAACTGTTTTAAATAAACTTAAATCTAATAATTACTAAATAAAAAGTAAAAATTCTAGAAAAATTACTAAAAATACTAAATATTATGTAGAACCTAGGAAAATTATAAAAACTTGCTACTGTTTAACAAATTTATACAGAATTAATTACTTTAACAGTTTTAATTAATTACTAAATAAACTAATATTAAATCTAATAAATACTAAACAGAAAAAGAAAATTCTAAGAAAATTACTAAAAATACCTAAGGTGACAAACTAATTTTAAAAATTATAAAAACAGGTTATTATTTAGCTAAATTTAAAAAGAGAAAATGAAAATTAAGAAAAATTAAAAATATTAAATAGAAGTTATCACTTTTATTAAAAAGTGATGATTTTTGGATTTTCTTGTTTGGAACTTGTTTATACACTGAAAATGGACACTTTTTGTGAAAACAACTTTTTTCAAACTTAAAAATAAGCTCTGTGCAAGCTTAAGCTTAACACAGTTTGACTTTGGTCAAACTAGGGGTGCAAAAGCTAGGAATAAGCTACACAGTGATCACAAATGCTTGAAATAGCTACAAACAACTTATATAAACATGAAATGAGCCAAAGAGACAAGAAAAGCACACTGGATAAGCCAAAAAGCACAAATAAGCTATATAAGCTAAACTGTGTACCACACAGTCCAAAGAGGCACTCTGCAGGCCTTATGGGGCCCACAAATAAGCTCTATGGTCCAAAATGAAACTTGAGGTTTCAAGTTCACCTGGCAAGCTTCAAAATAAGCCAATAAGCAAACCCTAAGGTCCACTAATGAGCTTATGACAAGCTTATGAAAATTGGTGATTTCACTGAGTACTTAAAACAATACACAGAAAAGACAAATAAAGATGGCTTATGCAGCCCTACCAAATAAGTTGCAAAATGGGAAATAAGCACTGAATAAGCAAGATGGCTTGCTTGGCTTTCCAAAAAGCCAAGAAACACACAATGGGTCCCACTAATAAGCTCTACAAGAGCTTATGAACCTTGGTGTTTAACTGTGGTGCAGGGCACCTTTTTGAAAAAGTGCTCAAAAGAAAGAACTAAATAAGCAGTTAAATAAGCAAATGAAAAATCAACAAAAATCACACAGAAAGATAAGCAACCAAAGTTTAATTATCCAAAAGCACTAAGCATGAAACTGAATAACAAAGCCTAGACAAAATTCTACTTTTTATTCAAAAACTGCAGGCATGCATTTTTGACTTTTTATGAAAACTTAGAACTTTGACTTTTATGAAGTTTGATCTTGATTTATGAACTGATTATGATATATTAAGCTATAAGAACATGAAATCTATCAATATTAACAACTATTCTACTGATTTGATGATTATGGACCAAATAACTTCAACAGATTATGAACTAAATGAGATTAAGGATGATTTTGACTTTTTTACAAATGACCACTGGATTTTATGCTTGTTGTGAGTTTATTAGGACCTAAGTGACATGTATCAAGCAAGAACAACAACAAGCATGCACTGGAACACACTAATGACAGCAAATCCAAACACCTCTCTCACTGAACCAAATTTTGATTTTCAAAACAAATGAGTGATTCAATCCATAAACTTGATTCCAATTCACTGATTATGATATCTAATATTGATTTGAGCACAGAAACAAGGGTCTAGTTCACAAATACTCAATATGATCAAGATTGATTTTTGGCAGTGAAAATGAGAATTGATTGCACAACTGATTTTAACTATTAAGGACTTAATTTTAAGCTATATTATGACTAAATAACACAAAATAAGCACAAAAACACAGAGATTAAGCTAAAATAAGTACTAATACAGTAAAATGCAAAGTTACACTAAAACTTGAATTTTTAGAAATTGAAAAGTAGAAACCTTTACTCTAGCTTTACTAGAGCTTCTTTATGCTCAACAAGCTCCTAGCTTATCAGAGATAAGCTAGGTAAAAGTCCATCTTGCCCCTCCATTGTAGGCAACTTCCAAAGCTTCCACAGTCAAATGCATAGGTACCCTGTGTGTTTTTGTTTTCTGAATTTTTTAGCTTTTTATGTTTTCTTATGATTATATAAGTCCTAAGTGAGCTTATGACACAGAAACTTAAACCTTAAAACACCATTAAAGCTAAAACAGAATTTTGAATTTAGAAATGATGAAACTGGAATTTAACTTGAAACTTGGAATTTTGATTAACAAAAGATGAAATTACAATGTTGAAGCAGATTACAAGCTTTAGAAACTAAATTTTACAACTAGAAACTGAGATTAAGCTAATTCGACACTAAACTATGACTAAGTGATTACATGCTCTTCATTGCTCCTTCTTCTCCCTTTTATAGAGCTCCATTAGGGTTCTCTTGACCTTCTGCAACTTTCCCACTTGATATCTTGACCCTTGGATGAGAGATGAACATTATTGACCCTTGGATCAATTTTGGCGCCAAAAACTGAAAATGCAAATTGCAATTTATAAATTGCAACAGGGGGGTGGTGGCATTAATTGTGGGGGTAGTGGGTTAGGTGAGAGTGGTGAGGTGATGGTTTGGGCGGTGGAGGTGACTGGCAAGTGGGATGGTGGAGGGGGTGGTGTGAACGGGGAAGGAGAGGGGGAAGGTAAACGTTTATAATTTTAAACGTTGGGTTGGTTTTGGGCTTAGGGGGGTTGGGCCAGGGAAAAGAAAAAGAAAAGGGTTTAGTGGGCTAGGGGTAGTAATGGGTTTGGATTTTTGGGTTTATGTATTAAGTGGATCCGGTTTGGTTTATAATAAATCACAAGGACTATTTGTGTAATTTCTTGAAAGTTGAGGGTTGGGTTTTGTGATTTTTCCAAAGTATTCACAAGGTCCATTCTTGCCATATGATGAATAGTACAAGGACTAATGTTGATAATTTCCATTTTTGAAAGTCCAGGGACCATTTCTGCCAATTTGTGAAACTTCAGGGACCAAACCTGTAATTTTCCAAATTTTTACCACAAGGACCAATTTTGTCATTGATGAATAGTACAAGGTTTATTTTTGATTATTTTCACTTTTTAAATTCACCAAGGACTATTTTTGACATTTTTCAAACTTGGGGGACCAAAGTTGTAAATTTGTGATTTTTGATATTCAAAGGGTTTGTTTTGACAACTTATGAATCCCCAAGGACCTTTTATGATATTTTGCATATTTTGAACTATTTAGGGACTAGTTTTGACAATTTGTGAAAGTTGAGGGACTGAAACTGCCAATTGTGCAAACTTTGTTTGTTTTTCATTTGTTTTCAAACATTTTGCATCTAAGACTCATAAAACACACTTTTGGAATATTTCCATTATTTTGATGCATTATTTGGTGTTTTTGGATGTTTTTGGCAGTTCAGGTGATAGAAAAATGATGAGTATTTACACACTCATCAATCCCCCACACTAAGATATTGCTAGTCCCTAGCAATCTTTTGGAAAACTTGATGGATTTGATGTCTCTTTACCAAAAGCCATCACTTCTGGAGTAGCCAGATGTTTCAGTTCAAGTAAGAACCAAGGTACACTGATAACCAAGTGATTTTTAGCAAACCACCAGCTGTAAACGGATTTGATTTGTCTTTACCAGAAACCGTTTGCTTCTGGACTAGCCAACTCTTTACTGATTAGGATATGGTGAGCTGATTACCGTGCAATTTTTGGCAAATTGCAAGCCATCAACGGATTTGAGATATCTTTACCGGGAGCCGTTTGCTTCCGGATTAGCCAGACCTTTTGTGGATGAGACATGGTGGACTGATAACCATTTGTCGTGTTAGTGCAAAGCACTCACACCAAAAAGAAAAAATTTTTGGCCAAAATGGGGGAATTCAAGCTTTTTTAGATGGAAAAACGTAATCAAATTCGCTAGAATTTCCCCCCCCACACTAGAATTGAATATTGTCCTCAATATTCAAAGTCCCGGCCCTTATGCCGATACTTTGAGATTAAAAATGTGTAGATTGAGGCAAGTGTGGGAACTATCAAGAATAAAGCTTCTTTGAAAAAGGTACACCAATCACAAGGGTACAATGGCAAGTTTTAATCTTTAGTTTGGGAACTTATTAATGTTCATACACCCAGTTGGGTTGTATTCTGCCTTGATTTGCGGTGGTAATATTTTACGTAATTATTTAACAATAAAACAAATGTTTTTGGCTTTTTGGGGTGTGTGTGAAAAAACTTGGGAATTATTTTTGGAATCGATTCGTTAACCGAAATCGATCCTTTAAGACTACTCGCAGGTTGGCGGGAGAGAAGAATGGATCTCTCTTCGGTTCGCAATTTAATGTCAGAACCTCCGTATTCCAACTGTATAGGTTGTAATCTTAAAGAACCGAAGTAATTTAACTTCACGATTTGTTTTGTTGTTTTATGATTTTTTGGTGTTGTTAACACTTTAGGAAAAGTGTTAATGAACTTTTTTCTGAGATTTTTACAAAAAATTTACAAGTGATGTGATTTGTACAAGGAGGGTTTTGAAAATCACTAAACCTAAATGTTTTTAAAACACGCAACAACCTCCCCGGCAGCGGCGCCAAAATTTGATTGGTCTCAGGACCAACAGGTATTGTCACACAAGCTAGCCA
>LBNU01012540.1:0-11819 GCA_014162995.1 Artemisia annua
TTCTTGTTTTAGGCACAAATCAAGAACCCTAATCGTATTCAAGTGTTTAGGGTTGTGTTTGATCGTTCTCATTGCAGAATTTATGATCTCTATTTATTAATATTGAATACTCAAACCTAGGCCCATGGATTATGTATATTTAACGGCCATTAAATATATCATAATACTTTCCATAATAGTAGGAATCAGTGGTTATAGTGGAAACAAATAAACCATCAGCAGGAAAAGCTTATCCGCAGGAAACAAAGCCATCAGCAGAAAACAAGCTTATACTAGCAGTGGTAATGTTAACACAGCAGCAGAGTCAGCAGCAGAGGTCTAGCAGCAGAGCTAGCAGCAGAGTCTATAGCAGCAGAGTCTACTAGCAGCAGATTCAGCAGAATCTCACTAGTAATAAAAACCACAATTGAGTCAGGGTGTTCATGGACCAAATGGGTGTACACTCCGTACCTCCAAACCCATTACCAGGTGTGAACTCATCCCTCAAGTGCACTAAATTTTCCAACAGATAGATCATATCGTAGCTAGATTGAGCGTATTAAAGCTATTAGGTTAGTGTCTAATGGAGTGTGAATGTTCCATTTTCACGAAATTAGGTGATTTCTAGTACTAATTGGGATCACATAAAACGAACCACATTAGTTAGTTGATATCCTTAATTCCCCATAGTTGATGGCATACACATGCAATCAAATGTGAACGTTGCGAACCCAACTTAGTGACATTTGTAGCACTAGCTGCACCTAATATTTGCCCGTTCATCATAAACGTTTTTCATTAAATTTGAGAATTTTTAATTTGTCCCACCTCAATTTATTTTTGTGATACTTGATTTACACCTACCAAAAAATGAAAATATATTTGGCGGTAAAACATATGCTTAAAATCCGCTGCAATGTGCGGCTGCAACAAAATGATTATACACTTACATGAATTCGAGGAGGTGATTATAATTTATATATTTTTTACGTTTAAATATATTTCCGGAGTGTAATTTCATTTAACTTCTCACCCTTATTTTAACACTTCAGGATGAAAGTTTATATGAGCTTATTTATAAATAAGGAACTATAAATATGTTTCTAAAAAGTGGTTGATTATGATATAATTTTACCAACATATATAGAAATTTAATTTAATGACACACATTAATTAGTCCCCTCAAGGTATGACAATATACCAACTATTTGGATTTGGCCTAACATTCTTATTCTCAGAAGAAGTGCAACATTTCAACTTCATGCATATGTAATATGATAAAATGGTTATGATTCTCACAGGGTATACTTTAGCAATTGAACAATTGTTGATGACGACCCTAATTCGCAAAGCATCTTTACCCCTGAAATAGACTCCCACTTCACTTTCTTAATACTTCCACTACATTTTACTAGTGGCTATTTTTGACTGTAGTTGAAGGATTAAAATTTTGAAGAAGGTAACCCGCGTCATGATATCTAGATGCAATGCTCCTCGTGGAAGGTCTTAAGTACTAGTTAAAGATATAATATCTTCCTAAAGAAAGTAAGGATAAAGACTATAATCATGATGCTGAGATGATGGGATATGATGCACCCATACATATTCTTGTGAGCTTATTTTTTAGAAAACATGTATAAGATTAAAATGTAGTATTAATTCTCACTATTTGGCATTTTATGCGGAAGCAAATTGGATAAAACAATAATCCAATAAAGCCTCACATAAAACTCTTTATCGGTCGTGGTGGGTTCACCACGACGCTGTGAAGACACAATGGCTCGAACTTGTGTTTTCATGATGGTTTGTTATGCTCCATTTGTTTCTTAAACGCCTTGGCCTTATCTTTGATCACGCCCTCATCATGTCCACTATTCAACATAGTAAGATATAGGGTTTCCAAAGCATGATTCTATTAATCAAAGTTGATTATCATATGTTTAAGACCTAAACTTTAGAGTAAATGGTTGATCATAACCCACAAGTTTGGCCCCAACAAGTATTTTCCAGTTGATGAGGATATTTCTTGTTACATGTTTGCTATGGCCATGAACAGAATTGGTATTCTCGCCTTTCAGCATCTAGTTTCCATTCACTAGTTTTTTGACTTTACCACATAGATAATTGCTAACTCGCTCGCCACAGACTCAAGGCATCATAATTGAAATTAAAAAATATGGCCCATTAATTATTTGATTCTTAAAACCATTGGGTCCATACAGTTATTTTTAGCCATGAAATTTGAGCTAACCTAATGATGTTTAGATATCTAGCCACACCAAAATATGTTAGACTAATGTTTATCTCAAATGTCAAACTACTTCTTTGATAATTTTCAAGGTTACATTGTTTACCCTCCTAGTTGTCTTAAGATATAACTCACATTCAAGTCAATATATGTTATCGCTGAGCTAAGTAGATGTGGCGGCTTTCTTTTACATATCATTTGTTAGAAAGACGTAATACGGGACCTTTGCCTTTTGCTTGTTTTGACAATGCTTTCAGCTTATTGTACTTGAATTTTAACCTTACCTGCAGCTCTTAGATCATCCTGTAAGCTCGGAATAATGTAATTGTCTTCTTTCTTCCACAATTCTTTCTGCTTCTCATTTCTGAAACACTGCCTTACCCAATCCAACATTTTAAGATTCAGACTTCCAATCCTAAACACAAGCCTAAATTTACACACAACCATACCAACATCCAAACCCATAAAATCCCGAACCAACAAAAATACATAACCTAACCTAAAAATAAATGCTCAACTCCCATTTGTCTCTCTCCACATAAACACACACACATATCCGCACACCTACCTAAAATCCCGAACCAACAAAAATACATAACCTAACCTAAAAAAAAGCACAAACTTTGCTACTTAAGTTATGATGTTCTTGCATTGGCAAATATCCCTTCTTGGAATTTTGCATATTGAATATCTTCAATATTTTATCAATGTAAGCACTTTGACTTAAACCAATTAATCGCTGTGATCTATCTCTATAGATTTTGGTTCCTAGAATGAATGCAGTTTCCCCTAAATCTTTCATAGAAAAACACTTTCCAAGATATGCCTTGACTTCATGTAAACTTGGAATGTCTTTTCCCATCTTCAGAACCACTATTAACTCATCAAGCAATGCCTCTCTAAAAGCTCCTATTTGCACTCTTCACCCATAACCCAGCTTCCTGCGTCACATCCACTTGAAAATGTGATAGGAGATGTGCACTCTGGAGTCAAGACTAGAAGACAAACACAAATGACTGATATTCATGGTTTTATCAGTGAAATCTGTGACTCCAAGAATCATGAAGGCAAGAATGAATGTTTGTTTATGTGTTTCCTATCTCAAATGGAACCAAAGAATGTATTCAAGGCACTTGAAGATGAAAGACTCTAAACACTAACGAGCAGTGTACCCGGTCAATGTAGATAGTTTCTAGGTAAGCAAGGGTGTAATGCCTGACGCCGTCAGAAATGATCTGACAGAATTCTCATGTTAAGTTTCCAGAAATCGGATGTGCATTCCATGGACTTCGTTCCGAAGATCCAAATCAACACCTCAAGGATTTTCTTTAGATCATAGATTCCATAGACCTTGATGTTGACACCCGAGAGACTACCCGATTACTTCTCATCCAATTCTCTCTGCGGGACCAAGCTAGTCAATGGCTAGAACGTCTACCCGCAGGATCCATCACCTCTTGGGATAATCTCGCCACTCGCTTCCTTGCTCAATTTTTCCCACCGGGGAGAACCACAAAGCTAAGGAATGACATCTTGGCGTTCCAACAACGTCAAGGCAAATTGAGCTAAGAAGCGAGTTGTGAGATCATCCCAAGAGGTGATGGATCCTGCGGCTAGACGCTCTAGCCACTGACTAGCATGGTCTCGCAGAGAGAATTGGAAGAGACGTAATCGGGTAGTCTCTCGAGTTTCAACATTAAGGTCTATGGAATCTACGATTTTGAGGAAATCCTTGAGATGTTGATTTGGATCTTCGGAACGAAGTCCATGGAATGCGCATCCGCTTTGCACCAACCGGATGGTGTCGGATCGCAAGGGAGACACATTGGCTTGAACGTATATAAAAATATTGTATCTAATAGCCAAACTCATCAATAAATATATGTATAAAGTAAAACAAACTTAAACCATAATAGTCAAACTCACTAGTCTTTTATACAAATGATAACACTATAACAATTGATAGCCCAAGAAGTGTGAAGAATACATAAGGTAGGATACAAAACGTATGGATTAATTAGGTTTAAATGACCTTCTAGAATACATGTTCAATTATTTAAAAAGTAAGTCGTTATAATTTAAATAGGTTTTTCCATAAAAATGTGACTATAAAAACGCCTCTATTTATCTCGCGTAACCAAACTTTATATATATCGCATTATTAGGTTTCCTAGTGCCAGAGTCGAAGTAGTGCCTAACTTAACGCTATAGAATGATCTAGGAAAATAGGAAAATGGCAGTAAGAGGTTTTACACAAGTAACTTCCATGGGTAGTGTTAGCATCTAACTTGTAAATAAATGTGATCTCTTTTTACGTTTGGCTTGGGAACTTGTGAAAAATCAGGGACGATGAATTCTATCCGTATGGACACTTTTCTCTGAGCTGTGTTTCCTACTCTGTGACCCTAAACGTTATTGAAACTTTGGAATTTTCGAAATTTTTTCTAATTTTTTCGAAAACTTTGCTTTTTTTTTTTATTTTTTTTTTCACAAACTTAGAGATTTCGAAATTTTCTTCAAAATTTCTCGAAAACTTGCAACTTTCGAGATCTTTGGAATCTTTTCGAGATCTTTGGTATTTTTTCGAGAAGTTTTGGTTTAGGGTTTCTTGTACTGAGGGCAATTTGTCCCTTACATGATAAGAGCCATTGCCCCTAAAGGCTCACTTATTGAGAGCAATTGTACCTTACTTGATGGGAATCGTTGTCCCTAAACGCTTGCTCACTTGATGAAGTTTGCATACACGGTTTGGAAATTCTGGATTCATAAACCCCTCAGGCTGCGCCATATAGATGTCCTTATCTAGGCGACCATTTAAGAAGGCGGTTTTGAAGAACTTATTCTTCTGTTGGGACGACATCCCTTTCACTATAAAGTTTCCCGCATGGTAATTTGCGAAATCAGCAAACCATGGGGTGGTAGAATCTCCACGAAAAGCAACCGCATTTAGTGTCTCGAGAGGAAATGTTTCATTGTGAAGGGTGTCTCATCCTCATTCCTATGGTCACCAGAATCCTCACCAGCAGGATTGACTGGTTTCATTGGATCAGCAAGTTGCTCATGAGGAGTATCCACAGGCTGATCATCCGCAGCTGCTGATGCAGATGCTTCAGCAGCTTTAGATGAACCAGCAACCTCAGTTGCTGATGCACTGGCATCAGCAGTTTCAGGAATGGGTGGAATACTATCCTCAACAGCATGAGAGCTGGGTGGATTACCACCTTCAGCAGCACCAGCATTGCCACCAGCCAAAGTAGCTGGTTTCAACCCTAACTGATGCAAATATTATTAAAAGACGAACTTAAAGAAAATCAAATAAAGTAAATAATTGTGTTGATTGATTTACCTTGTTCGGAGAATCATGAACTAAATGAAAAATATTTCGGATGATTGGGATCAGATCGGTTTTCAAGAAGAAATGGGCACTCTCAGTGTGATTGCTTGTTTCGGATAAGCAAAAACCTTATGCTTCTAGAAGCTCTTAGAAGTATGTATGAATGCTTTTAGCTATGACCTCCTAGAAAATGTGCTATTGGGAACATTAACATTCCATCATGAAAGTAACTTAAAACGATCCTTATCAAGATTTACCAACTTTTAATGGCTAATTCGCTATTTTTGTGACTACGGGGTTTTTGTACGGTATTACTTATTTGAGAATGAAGTAGCAAATTGAGAACTGGATTTAAAATGCCGTATTATAAATAAAATGAATCGTTAATATTATTGAAAGGGTTTTTCAGAAATTACGAAAATTGGTGACTGATCATATGGTATGTGATGCGTACCGTTGATTATTTATGTGGAATATTTGTCGTTAAACCATTTCTATGGACAATTGGCTTTGACCGAATCTGTACCGGTTCACTTTGGTACGTCGTACCGCTTCACTTTGGTACGTTGTACCGATCCATTTTGGTACGTCGAACCAGTAGACTTAGGTACGGCGATTGATGCTGTTTGGGAACGCCAAAAATAATGATCCGGATCGCGATTCCGAGCGATCCGGATCGCGTTCGTACCACGTTTGGGTACGAACGATCCGGAACGGGGGGTTATAGAATTGAGTAAGAACTTGTTTTTACGTGAATGTTAGTGATATATGAGGAAGGGTGTGTGACGGGAATTTAAATGATTAGGTAAGGCATATTGTTGGAACGTGTGATTGCAAGATATTATGGAAATGTATGAGTAATAAATGATATATGAAATAGCTATTGCATAGAGTAGTAAGGTGAAGTAGGTCACCATCTTTCTTCTATCCGTATAAGGTAGACTTTGGGAAAAAGAAGAAAGGTAATATAGAGATAGCTAGTAGCCTGGAAGCAGTAGGAGAAGAAAACAAGGAGAAAACGTTAAAAAGAAATTAGGCAGTGTTTGATCAAACTAATGTTCTCTTGGACAACCTATGGAACCTGCTAGAATGTTCGATCTTCTTCATCTTCACTGGCCAAATTGAGAATTGAGGTTACATGTGAGCCACGTTTATAAAAACATTACGTCATGTGTCATGTGTGCCACATTAGCAGATTTACACGGTTAACGGGTTATCAGTTTACCCAAGTGACTCTGATTACTGTGCCAGACAAAAAGATATCATATTGATCAATTTGGTACAAGAATGAAAGTAGGTGGGTACTTATGTAAAATAAAGTTTATCGATATACAATTTTTGCATACAAGTTTTTAATTACTCATATATTTTAGATTTGTATTTACATGGCCTCTGTAACACCTGGGTACCTCTTAAAATAATTGAAGTTTCTCTCCATCTAATACTAATATGGGTCAGGTTTACGAGTTATCTAGCTCCATGTCCATCTATGTAAATATGTATTAATCATACTTGATCAAATAAAATATGTTTTTCATTTTGTTGCACCCACCCCCACCACGACAACCGGATCATGTAAAAAAGATAGTCGTTTGGTAAATAAGCAGTTACCACCTTTATATATAGAAATTAACTAGTAGGGTACTCGCGCGTTGCAGCGGCGGGTACCTTAAAATTAATGTTAACGACATCAAAAGGCAAAAGTGATAGCTAGGAGTTGTAAACAGTTCGGGCGCGAGCCCGTTGGCCCATGCTTGTTCGGGCTCGAGCCGCCCGTGCCTGTTCAGGCTCGAACCCATTTGGCCCGTTACCCGTTCGCGCTTGAATATTTGTATAATATGCTCTATTATTTGTATTAGTGACATTTAATGCAGGAATTGTGTTTAAGTTTGTTGTACAATATGCTTAATAATTTGTATTTTTTTATATAAAGGGTGTTTTAATAACTGCATTAATTATATTTATTAACCAGTTAATTAATGTTGGTAAATGTGTTTTAATTAGTTGTACTTTTTGCTTAAGAATTTGTAATGTTGAATTTTAAGTATTTCTATTTAAAGATTGTATTTAATGTTAGAAAATGTGTTTTAATTAGTTGTATTTTAAGCTTAAAAACTTGTAATTGCATTTAATCTTAGAAAATGTGTTTTAATTAGTTGTACTTTTAGCTTAAGAACTTGTAATGCTTAATTTTAAGTATTTGTTTTTTTAAGAAGGCTGGCCTAAATGCTTTATAAAATAGTATGATTATCACTCATGTCATAGTGGGTCATTTCTTCTTTTCTAAGTAAAGTCAGGTATATTACCAACAAAACACCATGTGATAAAAGTTTTTAATAAGTTAAACATCATTCATTTAAGCTAAATGGCCTAACAACCCACACAAACCATATCGAGTCTTCACAAAAAGCGCTTATGCAAGAAATCTAGGCCATTATCAGATGTCATAAAATTTTTTACTCAATAAAGAAAATTATCCACTCAATGCTTACCATTTTCATTAGTGGGTGCTGGTATTGTCTGAATAAGTATAAATATGCATGCTTGTCTTTGTGTCCTTAATACGATAATTAACTTGTCTTGAGCTTGTTCAGTTCAGTACTCCTTATGGCTTTGATACTAAACAAAATGTCGCTTTTGAATTTAATAATCGCCTTGTGGTTCTCAAAAACAATTATTGTTGTCACTACGCCAATCAGTAGGACGGGCGACGAGGTTTTTGGCGGGGACATAAATGTCCCCGCCGAAAGTCACTAAACGACAAAAATGCTGCTGACATGGCACACAACCTCGCTGACCGTTTGATAAATTTTCAACGCACACTTTTCGGCGGGGACATGTCCCCGCCAAAAGTATAGACACTGTTTGGCACATGCTGAGCTGGCACACAGACTCGCTGACCGTTTACTAAATTTTCAACGCACTCTTTTGGCGGGGACATGTCCCCGCGAAAAGCGAGCAATTATTTTAATATAAAAGGTTATTAACGGGGATATGTCCCCGTTGAAAGTGTGCCAAATTTTATTTAGTGTCAAACCTTTAACGGGGACATGTCCCCGCCAAAACATGTGATGCCACGCTGGCATCCACGCTGGCATGTTTGACCAGGCGAAACGCTGTGGGACCCACCTGTCCCCGGGGAAAATGTGTTTCGTCCCCGCCAAAAGGTTACACCGACAGCCTTTTAGCGGCAGACTTTCGCCGGGGAGATGTCCCCGGCGAAACGTATTGGCGGGGAGAAGTCCCCGGCGAAAAGATGGGTCTTGTCCCCGCCAAAAGCAGTGTCTGGTGTAGTGTGTCGCAAGGCACAGACAATGGTCTAACGGAGATTTGGTGAAAAACTTGCCTGGTCAGCCTAAGGTAGATTTCCAACACTATGCTGGATATGTGACTGTAAATAAGAATAGTGGAAGGGCACTATTTTACTGGTTCTATGAAGCCCAAAGTCTCCCAGATGAGAAGCCCTTGGTGTTGTGGCTTAATGGAGGTAATTTGTTGTTTTGCAGTAAAAGAGTTATTCACAAAGAAGGAATAACTTCATTTTTAGAAGCATAATAGAGTTATTAGTAAAGAGGAAATAATTTCATTTTAAAAACAAATACTAAGATAATATAAACTTCTCGTGTTTGTTTAGTTGGTAACAAAGTGCTGAGTGGACATCAATCTTTATCCTTATATCTGTCACCCACTCAGCAGACAGTTGGTTGTTTTTTAGCATGATCCAAGACCGCAATTAATTATGTTGACAACCCACTGTGTCTTACAGGTCCTGGGTGTTCATCGGTAGGATATGGAGCTTCTCAGGAGATTGGACCCTTCATAGTGAGCACAGATGGAAAAGGTCTTCAGCTAAATCCGTACTCATGGAACAAAGGTATCATATTGTTCTAAGATTTAATAAATCATACTCGTTTATATAGTTCTATACTACATGCAAGGACATGTACTGATCTAGTTTTTGATTAAATGGTAATGCAGAAGCTAATATGTTGTTCCTTGAGTCTCCTTTTGGGGTTGGCTTTTCATACTCAAACACAACTAGCGATTATGACAATCTTGGAGATGACATCACTGGTGAGTATATATACAATGTAACAATGTATTTCAATTATATAGTCAATTGCTCACTGATTACTTCTATGAAACATGATACACAGCTGACGATTCATATGCATTTCTGCAAAACTGGTTCATGAAGTTCCCCTCATATAAGAACAGAACATTTTATATTGCTGGAGAGAGCTATGCTGGTACATATATCTCTGGCATGTTTGATGAGGTTTAATATGTTTCATTTAGAAACTCTTAAGTACATCTCATGCATACTTGATCTAATTATGCAGGAAAATATGTTCCACAGTTGGCAGCTCTAATTCATGAGAAAAACAGTGACAAACCTATGCAGTTTATCAATCTTAAGGGCATATTGGTATATATCGTTTAATAATAATTTAAAGAAATATATGTTCTAATGTTTATGTCATTTAGTTTCATATGTGATGTACTCTACTCCACTTTGTGATTCAAATGCAGCTAGGTAACCCTGAAACAAGTGACGCTGAGGACTGGCAAGGTATGATTGACTATGCTTGGAGTCATGCTGTCATATCAGATCAAACTTACAAAACCGTAAGAGAATCCTGTGACTTCAATAGTAATGATACTTGGAGCAACGATCACTGTAGTGATGCTGTAGATGAAGTTTTGGAAAATTATAATAAGATAGATATGTACAGCCTCTATACATCAGTCTGCCTTGGAGATTTAGCCAATGCAGAAAATAAATCAAAGCAAGTTGTATTTAAGAAGAGCACATCTAAGATGGTGAGCTATAAACTCTACATGCATAGCAACTGTACAAAAAATGGTATGAAATATAATTATTGTGTGAAATTAAGCTAATTTCTTAATCATATTTCTTTAGATGCCACGCATAATGGGGGGTTATGATCTTTGTCATGATGATTACGTGAAAAGTTATTACAACACACGTGATGTTCAGAAGGCTCTGCATGTTAGCGATGGTCGTCAACTTAAGAATTGGACACTATGCAAGTAATGCAAAAATAATTTATGTTTAGAGATCACTGACATAACAATATCTCACATTAATGATATAAACTTTACTGCATTTTTTGTAGCATGGACGTGTTTGAAGGTTGGGTACAATCAACAGAGTCTGTTCTGCCAATATACAAGATACTAATCGATTTAAAGCTTAGAATTTGGGTCTACAGGTATGTACCTATGCACGTACTACTTACTAATACATCTCTGAATAATCTTCAATGTTTTTATTTATTAGTGTGTTTTTTATATTATTCTTGGGTGCAATAGTGGAGATACAGATGGAAGAGTTCCCCTATTATCCACGAGGTACAGTTTAAGTTCTCTAGGTCTCCCTATTACTCGAGAATGGACACCATGGTACCACCAGAAGCAGGTAGTCATATTTTTTGTTGTTCCATACTTGTTTAACAAGAGATCTAGCTATTTTGTGAGTCTATAGATTCTGGTAAATAAACGTTTATGCTTTTCCTATTTCGTGACACTAAGGTCTTTTTATTTCTCTTGCGTACTTAATAAGGTTGCTGGTTGGCTTCAAGAGTATGACGGGCTTTCATACGCCACATTTAAAGGAGCTGGTCACCAAGTTCCAGTTTTTAAACCGAGTGAGTCACTGGCTTTCTTCAGGTCCTTTCTACTCGGGCAGTCCCCAACGTTCGAACCATAAGCGTGGCATATACACATATGGGAGTTCAGTGGTCTTATAAAGAAGAATATGTTCAACTAAAACTACTACTCAAAGCTTTATGTATCTACCAGATTACTGTAATAATTATGATAGTACTATTTTTTTTTGAACGGCGAGTTAGTACAATACTAAGTTAGTTATTCAGAAGGTAGTCCCTGCGAACCTCGAATAATAATTAGTGATTCGATTCCACAGTGCATACCCAGAAGGTAGTCCCTGCCAGCCTCGAATCGACGCATCTATGGGGCAGAACCCCACAGATTCCATCTTGAAGGAAAACCCCCATGGAGAGACTTGAACCTGAAACCTCTCGCATGTGGTAACAACCTCCCCAATGTCACCCTTGGTGGCCAACTGAGCTAGCTCAGTTGGTTGATAGTACTATTTTAAACAACAAGAACAAGAGATCCTTTGGCTATGTGGTTTTTTTCCCAATATATATATATATATATATATATATATATATATATATATATATATATATATATATATATATATATATA
>LBNU01012540.1:11878-59488 GCA_014162995.1 Artemisia annua
ATATATATATATATATATATATATATATATATATATATATATATATATATATATATATATATATATATATATATATATATATATATATATATATAGAAATTAAATTGAAACCGCAACAAGATAGTTTTAGAAGTAAAGGTTTTCTCGTGGTTCATGATCATGAACATACATGTGCAAGCAAATGCGACACCAATAGGAAAAATATATGATTTCTAACATGTATTTTAACTTAGAGCAAGTTGACCTATAATCAAATGTTTGAAACAAAGAAAGATTCAAAAGAACTTTTTACGTATATAAAGGAAGAGGTAGTTAGTAGTCACTTTCCACTTTCGGGCTTCAATAACAGAGAAGATACTCATTTTATTAATTTTTTTTCTTGAATTTAGGTTTTTATCAAAATAATAGACATAAATGGGTAATCATTCAATTTTGGACATCGTTGGTGGCCTCCACACCATCCTTCTCTTGCCCTAACACAATTTTTTCTTTTTTGAACGACGATTTTATTGGAACTAGCCAGGAGCTAGAAACAAAAGAAGCTACAGGGGATTACAAGTATGAACAAGCAATAACCGGATCACTAGTCCAGTTTAACCAACATGGTTTACAAATCCTACTCCTATGAGAACTCCATAAGTGGGAGAGGAGTTTTATATCATCGTTGATTAAGTCTTTCGTTGGAGGTTTAATTAGGGTCGAAACATATCCTGTTACGGAGATTCCAGATTGCCCACAAAGTTGTTCGAACTACCACATCAAAGTCTTTCGCTAACATAAGTGGGACTCTCCAAACATGTCTGGATTAAAATGAAGGCGTCTTACTTCTAATGGATCAAAAGATAAACACACATGGGTAGGAAACATCCAATGTTATTGGTTTTTAGATTGAAAGTGATGTGAACCAAGTTTTAATCTCGATATTGCTTTGAAGGGAAACATGAAGGACCAAACTTGTAGAATAGAAACTCTACAACCGCTAGTTAGTTAATTTAGTTAATTTCTGGAAATTAGAAAGGGTGTGTCGAATGGATACATGCCTTTTAGGGAAGGGTTGCATCGGTTCACTTACACCGATTGGCAACATATAAATACTTGTGATTCTGAAACTTTACGTTGGTTAGACGAAATAATAAAGTTATCTAGTTTTTATACTTGTTTGCAAATCAGATTTCGACTCACACATACACGGATATTGGGACAACATTTGGCATCAAGAGCCTTGTTTAAACCTACTCTCGTTACATCACAAAACCAGAAACATTACTAGCGAGACAAACCAGAAACAAAACCAGAAAACCACGCTGAAACTTTTGGTTTCAGGAACAAATACGCAACACTCCAACCAAGCGGTGCACCCTCAAACCGCAACTCCAACAACAGTCCTTCCAACGATTTCGAAGGATTAATGTCTAGCTTTATGGCATCTCAAGAAGCTCGATTGTCTAGGTTTGAAGCCGATTTCAAACAACAACAAAGCAAGATGACCAATAAACTCGACAACTTGTTGAAAGCTTTCACCAACCAAGTGTTGACACCCTCGAATAAGGACACTAGGAGCACAACTAGCGGACCTCCCACTAAGGACCCATCATCATCCAAGAATGTCCACTTTGTCAACGTTGTCACTATTAAGCCAATTACTAGGGAAGAGGATGATGAAAGTAAGGACGATAGTGACCCTAAGGTTGAGACCGTAGAATCCGGGGTGATTGAGAATAAGGAGGTAGATGACACAGAGAGTGAAATCGAATACTTCAATAGGCGGCCCACTAGCGAAGAGAAGGAATACCATAAGGACTTGTTTGATAGCCCCGAGACACCACACGTCCTAGGTAATCCAATTATCAAAACAGGTGACCCATCTAACCTCAACATACCATGCAACATAGGGCATCTTCATGCATGGAAAGCTTACATAGACCTTAAGTCCCCCATCAACATCATGAGTGGTGTATTTCGATTTATTATTGTGTTTTGATTGATAAGTTTGTAATTATGATAAGTTAATTGAATTATGATAAGTTAATTGAATTATGATAAGTTAATTGATGTGTTAGGTTGATTATTATGTTAGTTGTTGATTTTGTGATTTTGTTGAATTTGTTGGTGTTTTAGGAAGTATGTGGAGTGGAAATTGCATGATTTTGTGATTTTGTTGAATTAGTTAAAACTGGTTGTTTTTGTGCATAGGATCTATAGTTGATTATGCTTGTGAAGTGGAAATTATAGAGTATGCTTATACTGGTGTTTTTATAAAATCATATATGATTATAGTAGAATCATATATGATTCAACTAGAATCACATGTGATTCTTACTAAAATCATATATGATTCTAGCTTATACCGATGTTTTTACTACTTATACTGATGTTTTTGTAAAATCATATAAAATGTAGATAGTTATATGTTAAACACTGATTTGTATGTTAAACACTGATTTGTGTGTTAAACACTGATTTGAAGATCGTGATGATGAGGAAGATGGAGACACTGATGAAGATCGTGATGATGAGGAAGAGGGCGATTCAGATGAGCAAGATGAGGATTATGAGGAGCAAGATAAGGCTGTGGGAACATGGGTTAGCGTGAAAGTCAAGAACATGAGTATTTGATGGTCGTAATACTCATGGTGGTTAGTGAAAGTCAAGAACATGAGCATTTGATGGTCGTCGTACATGGTCATAGTACATGAGTATAGATATGCATTGTAAAAATCACATATGATTTTTTTTTCTGAAATAAATAGTGTTTGATGTTTGTAATGTAAATAACTATATTTTTGATGTTAATGAAGGTAAATCACATATGATTCTTTCTGTTTTTCTATTTTTTCTGGTTTTCTGTTTTACATGTGATTCTGGTGGAATTATATATGATTCATAATGAATCATATATGATTCTTTATGAATCATATATGATTCTTTTTGAATCATATATGATTTTTGCTTATTGTTCTAGCAGTCTATTTTTAACTGAACATAAATGCAAGATGTTAAATTACAATAAAAACTTTAAAACATACAACAAAAATAGTAAAGTAAAAAAACTACCATCTGATTTTTATAATACCATCAGAAATTGTTTAATACTACATCAAATTTTACCAAAAGACTGCCCAGCAGAAATTGTTCAATACTACATCATATTTTTACCAAAAGACTACACATCAGGTTTACCACACATCAGACTACACATCAGGTTTACCATGATCGGCCCCGTTCATGATTGCATTCACAATATTTGAGATCCTTGTTTGTTCAGGTATCTCCGTCTGGAACTTGTAAGCCAAATCAAACATCTTTTGCGAATGCACATTCAACTCATGCAAGAGAATCACCCTCGTCCTCACTACCACCTTCTTCATCAGACTCACCCTCGTCCTCACCACCACCTTCTTCATCAGACTCACCATCCTCATCATCATTGCCTTATTCATTAGACTCACCATCGTCCTTATCGCCACTACCTTTTTCGTCAGACCCATTCTCGTCCTCATCACTACCATCTTCATTAGAACTACTGTCTTCAGTCTCTCTCTCCTCAGACACTGAATCTTTTTCACACCTCTTCCTTTTGATAGCAGCTTTCGGTTTGACAAGAGGAAGTTTCGGTTTGTAAGGAGGTTGAGGTTTCACATTAGCGGGTTTGGGTTTCACAGCACCTTTCGGTTTGGGTTTGACAACATCAGATTGCGGTTTGACAACTTTTGACTTTGGTTTATCATAAGTCGTCTCTTAACTGATTGCTTTATAAAATTCTCTTTAGGCTTATGTGCAACAGATTTTGATCGACCTGCATAAAAATTTTAAATGTTAATAACCATAAAATAATCTAATAAAATCATATATGATTTTCCTTTAATCATATATGATTATATGTGAATCATATATGATTCTATGTGAATCATATATGATTCTAACACAATCCACTTATAACAAAATTGATTTTGTTCTGATAATAGTATACGATTCTAACACAATCCACTTATAACACAATCCATTTATAACACAATCATATATGTGAAGAATTAACAGATTTATTTTTAGGATTTTTTTGTCTCAGAACGGAGCCATGACTCGACCACTGATAGCAGATTTAAGGATGTTTTCATTTCGGGGGGATCTGCCAACTTTTCATACCTTTTTAACTCTCCATCTTGTATGTAAGCGAGATCTGTTGCCCATGACTCTAGGCCGTCAAATATATGGGTTGCATATACGATTATGCATCCTCTATGTTACAATTATGAATGGTATTGAATTGTTCAAAATTTGAAAATGGGGAAACAGAAAGAATAGAAACAGGTTTGAATGTAAAATCAAATAATATACGTGTTCACATTCCTCCTTGAAGAACTCTAGTAGGTCCATCCTTGCGACAACATCCAAGTCGACCGTTACTTCATCTAGCAAAATAACCTGAACAAGAAAGATTTCATCGTTCCCATGTCAATGCCAAGATGCTACTGAATCCCAAGTGAACTATGAACAAACACAAAGTAACTACTGTTACAGAAATGCTCATTTACCATCACATCGAATCCGGAGAACCTATATTCTATTGTATATGTGAATGTGTGTTACTAATCTCTAACTTAAAGCAATGTTTAAAACTCTACAATTGTTATAGTTAGAAACATAAAATAAAAAGTTTTATTGTATTCATAAGTGTAGCAGGGTAAAATTTACTTATATCCATGTTTTTAATCACAACATATTACTCGCAATGTAGATGTGTTTGGTGAAATTAGATCAAGCTATATGGTGAGAATGCAAGAACCATCACGAAATGTACATATATATTTAAGAAATTCACATGTTCTGTGTTGCAAGCATATATGTGGTTCTTACATGATCCTTTCTCTGTGTGTGTAAGTGCTTGATGGTCTAAAAAGTGACGCGAAACAAGAACTTCTCTCTTCTAACTGGATCAATTCCTTCAACTGCAGAAAATCAATTATGAGAAAATGATGAGTGTGTAAATACTCATCATTTTTGTCTTATATGAACTGCCAAAACATCCAAAAACACCCAATAATGCATCAAAATAGTGAAAATATTCCAAAAGTGTGTTTTATATGTTTCAGATGCAAAATGTTTAAAAACAAATGAAAAACAACCAAAGTTTGCATAATTGGCAGTTTCAGTCCCTCAACTATCAAGAATTGACAAAACTAGTCCCTAAGCATTTATTTTCAATAAAAAGTCACTAAAGGTCCTTTTGGAATCACAAATAAACATATTTAGTCCTTTGGTGTAAAGTTTCATAAAATTACAAGTTTAGTCCCTGCACTTTGCAAAATTGACAAAAATGGTCCCTAGGATTTAAAAACTTTGAAAAAATCAATTTTAGTCCTTGTGCTACTCATCTTTGGCAGGAATGTTCCTTGGGTGAAAAGTTTGGTGAATTTACATGATTGGTCCCTGGAGTTTCAAAGTTTGGCAGAAATAGTCCTTGGAGGTGTAAAAATGGAAATTATCATCTACAGCCCTTGTACTATTCAAACTTGGCAATTTCAACCCTTATGATAACTTTGGAAAGTTTACATTTTAGGCCCCTCAACTTTTTAGTATTTACACAAATGGTCCTTGTGTTAATTTCTAAACCAAACGGACACCTTATTATTAAAACCCAAAGAAACCAAATCCAACCCAATCTACAAACCAGACCCACCCCTTGGCCCTTTTTCTTCTTTGGCCCAATCACCCCCACAAGCCCATAAAACCAAAACAATCCCACCCCGTTTTATATAACCCCCTCCCCCCAGTCAAACCCCTTTGACTCCACCTCTTTCCCCCCACCACTTGAACCTGCAACACCACCCCCACCATCACCACTTGCAGGTCATTCAAACCGCCCAAACCCACCACCCACTACCCTACCCTACCCTGCACACCCTACCTACACCCTCACAGNACCAAAACAATCCCACCCCGTTTTATATAACCCCCTCCCCCCAGTCAAACCCCTTTGACTCCACCTCTTTCCCCCCACCACTTGAACCTGCAACACCACCCCCACCATCACCACTTGCAGGTCATTCAAACCGCCCAAACCCACCACCCACTACCCTACCCTACCCTGCATACCCTACCTACACCCTCACAGTCCCCCAATTGAGCAAATTGCTATATAACCTTTTTCCCGCCAAAATCCAAATCAAGGGCTTGGATCATTTTATCCCAAACCAATGGTCAAGATATGATGGGAATGACTCAGAGACTCAAGTGGAACCCTAAAGGTCAATATAAAAGAAGAAAGAAGGAACAGAGAGAGATCATTAGAGTAGCTTAGTTTAGTTAAAGTCGTTCTTAGTGTAATTCAGCTTCTAGTTGTAATTTTTACTTCAAAACAGTTGTAATCAGTTCTATTAGTATTAAATAAACTTTCTTTAAGCATAAATTCAGTATTGTTAATTAAATTCTATTTTAGCATTTTAAGTGAAAATGACAAATTCACTTATTAGTGTTAAAAGCTGTTATCAAGTGTTTGTTTAAGCTCATTCAGGTTTAATCACAAGCTTTTAAAAGTATTCAAAGCATTTATAACAGTCTAGGTTAGTTAACTAAATAATTATCAAAAATAAAAAAAAAAAATTTTGTGGATTAAACATGTGATTTTGAACTTATTATAGCTTGTTGTATCATTATATGAGCTTGTTAAGTGAATTTGTGGTTTGATTCAGTCTATTGCTTCACAAATCATAGAAGTCAGTTTCTAAGGGTGTGTTTGGATTAGTGTATTTGACTGAGCCCTTGTGAGTTCCTGTGGTTCTATTTGGTTGCTGCATGTTTCATTAGGTTCCTTTAGTTCAATTATAGCATAAAACCAGTGGTTCATTGTACAAATAGTCAAAATCTTGTTTGATCTCTTGTTGTTAACTCTCTGTTAGGAAGTTGAGTTCCATATCTCATCACTTCATTGCACAACTAGTTAGTTTAGCTTATTTCAGTCACAATCTAGCTTATAATATCATATTCAGTCATTAGATTAGGATTCAAGTTCACTAAAGTCAAAGTATTGGATAAAATAAAAAGTCAAAATTTTCAGATTCAGTAAAATGGGACAACTTTCTAAATCACTTGTAGGATTTGATATTGTTTGGATATGCATAATAATTGTTGTTTTGCAATAGTTGGTTGCTTGTTTGCCTGGGTCAAAAATAAAATTTAGGTTTCAGATTCATTTGCTTATCTAGGTTTGATCACATAGTTGCATGTTTGCTCTGTTACTTGCCCTGTACCAGGATCATATAAGCTTTTTCATTAGCTCATATTTTGATCATCATTGCATGATAGTGTGTGAGATTTGTTGTTTTGGAAAGCCCTCCTGCCCATCTCCTTATGCATATGCTAGTTGTCCATTTATTTGCTTATTTAACTGCTTAATTTGATCCCTCTTTTAGCTTCCACTCAATCTCATATACTGAGTAATCAGTATATGGAGCTTGTTTCATAAGCCCTTTTTAAGCTTCTCAGTGGACCCCACACTTAGTGTTTTGGCTTTTTGAGAAGCCCATTTACCAAACTCAGGGTTCCAGTGCTTATTTTACCATTTGCAGCTTATTTGATAAGCCTGCTTGTGGCTTTTAGCTTGTTCCAATTCCATTGCATACACTGGTTAATCAGTGTTCATAAGCATATTCATAAGCTCATTTCAAGCTTCTCAGTGGGTCTCACTCAGAGCTTAATGGCTTTTTGGATAGCCAAGCTACCAAGCTTGTTGGGTCAGTGCTCATTTTGAGCTTGGGAGCTTTTGCCCCTGGCTGATTCAAGCCCACAAGTTAGCTGCAAACCACTGTGTGGTCTGTGAGCATTTGGATTTGCTTATTAGCTTATTGAAGCTTATTCTCTTTAATTTTCTCTTTTCTCTGGCTCATTTTAAGTTTACCTAATCTGTCTTAGCTTGTTTTATCTTTGGTTCCATCTGTATAGCTTTTGTGATAGCTTTTTCAAGCTCAAAAATCCTTTTGAGCTTATTTAACCTATCTGTGGAGCTAATAAGCTCCCACAAAGCTTATTTTTAAGTTTGATAAAAGTTGTTTTCACAAACGTTGTCCATTTTCAGTGTGTAAATAAATCTCAAAAAGAAAAATCCAAAAATAATCACTTTTTAATAAAAGTGATAGTTTCTATTTAATATTCTTAATTTTCATTTTCTCTTTTTAAATTTAGCTTAATAATATTCTGTTTTTATAATTTTCTAAATTGGTTTGTCACCTTAAGTAGTTGTAATAATTTTCTTAGAATTTTCTTTTTCTATTTAGTATTTATTAGATTTAATATTAGTTAATTTAGTAATTAAGTAAAACTGTTAAATTAAATAATTCTGTATAAATTTGTTAAACAGTGAGTTTTTATATTTTTCCTTAGGTTCTCTAATTTTGAGTTTTTATTTTTCTAGTTTACTGTTCATTATCTATTTTAGGATTTATTTATTTAAACAGTTAATTAGAAACCAAAAAGAATAGAATGTTGTTTATAATTAATTATTTTCATTTTGATATTTTTCTATCTTTTTACATTAGTAGGATCTTTAACAATTATTTGTAATTTTACTTTTCTTTTCTCATTTTCTATTTAAATAGTTATATAGGTTTTATTATCATAATTAGGTTTTTAATTTATAAAGATCACAAAGACAAAATATTTCTTTTAAGTTTCTATAAGTATTTTAAGGTCTTTTAGGTTTTTAGAATATTTTGTATTCTTAAGTTAAATTGAATTAAAGTTGTTAGGTTTATATAATGTTTATTAAATTAAATAGTTAATATTAAATTAGTATAATATTATTTAAATATTTTCTTTTTAGATTTTAATTTTCTTTAATATTAAAAGTTTCAAAATTTTCATTTTTCACCCCAAAGTTTGGAACTTGTCATTTTCAGTCCCTGTAATTTGGAAGTTGTCATTTTTAGCCCCTGTACTTTACTTAATTGCATTTTGTGTTATAAATTTGTTATATCTGTTTATTGTGAATTCTCATTTTCAATTCCAAGCAATCAGTAGTGTAATAACCAATCCAAATCTTATTCTGGTTACTATTTCCACAATCACTCATTCCAGAACGTTTTCCAAAACACAATTTCAGCCTCGTTGGGACTTTAACGACCCGGGGAAACACTATACTCCTCAGGATTTTATTGCATTGTGCTCTAGACTTTCAGGGTTTATTTGTTACGGTTAGTCATTCACAAGTGGCTAGCTCGTGTGACAATACCTGTTGGTTCTGAGCCCAATCAGAAAAGCAGGTCGATCAGGAATCATATATGATTCTAACTCAATAATAACTAAATCCAGTCAACACACATTGAATAAAATCAAATAACAGCAAAAATGGCACAAGTTATTTCAAACCCAGACTAAACATTTATTTCAATCCTGAACAAGTGATCTCACTCGCAATACAACAATGCCAAAGTAAATAAGACTTTCCCTCTTATTACCTGTTACAGAATCATATATGATTTTGCTTCCGAATCATATATGATTATCGCAGACGCATTTCATCAAACATATGGTGTGCATCTGGATCATTAACAACTTCATCCATAACCTCATCATCCAACAATATCTCAGCTTCATCCCTAACCTCAACATCCACCATTCTCTCAGGTATATTTTCTTCTTCCATAACGATCACAGATGATGTTACGGTGGTATGACGATGGTGTTTATGGCGTAATCACATATCGACAATGAAAATTCATGACCGATTTGATGTTTTTGCTAAATTGATGACGGATTTACTGTTTCCGGCGGTGTTTATGAAATGTGATGACGGAGTTACGGATTTGATGACGGATTTGTTAAATTGTATGTGTGTGTGTGTGTGTGTTTTGCCCTAATTTTTTTTGGAAAAGAATGAAGGTAATTTTTTTTTGGGTTTATATAATTGTCTTTTTTGCCCTTCAAGTGTAAATAGGAGATTTGATCTCAGCCTTTAGATCAAATTGGATTGTATGGTTAGGATTGATTGATTGGTTCTATGGCAAGTGTGGGTTCTTTAGGGATCTCAACTCATGTACTGTGTGCATTTCTATAATGTGTCATTAACAAGAACTGTAAGACCTGTATAAAATAAGTTGCAAGAGAATTTGAGTTTGTAATATTTAACAAACATAATCAAGTATACTTATTGGATGTGCTTATGTTGCTTATAGTTTATAACAATCCGTCATCAGTAGTTTCAAACTTTGAATGTTTTACTTTTTTTTTAATGTAATTAAGAGATTTAAAAGCATGTTTCTACATTTATGTGTTAGAATTGTGTTGGTTGTAAGAAAAGTATTCACTTCTGCACAAGTCAATAAGCTATGTCTCTTGACCAACGGTATGTGAGTGACCCAACAAACATAGGTTGTGGGTTCAAGTCTCGTTAAAAACATGTGAAATAGGTGGTGTAAGGTGTAAAAATTTATTGTTAAAAAAAAGTTAATAAGCTACCATCATGCAAATATTATGAATAAAATTAAACATGTTTTAACGTCTCCCAATCATTTTATATACTTTAGGCAAATTAACCCGAAGGAAAATATGAAAAACCTTCATTGTATGTCGTACAAAATTCTTAGATTTAGAGGATTATGTATTCGAAGCCACCCAACTATTAAATAATTTTCCTTTGGGCCGATGGCACCAATTTATGTGTTTGCTTTCATTTATACCAAATTCAAATCATTTTTTCGGAAAAATATTTAAAACACCAAGAGCTAAAATTTTGAACAGCATACATGTAGTATTATGCATAAATTTTGAACAACATATTCATAATGACATCGGATTTAACAATGAAAATTTTGAGCGAAAACCCGAGAAAAAAGTTTCTTTTTTCGTGAATTCGCAATTACTTAATAACCATTTCATAACACATGTACAAATAGCCATTACTCCCATTAGTCGGCAAGCTATGAGAATAATTGAAGTTACCATGTCACTTTCATATGAGTAATCTACTATATTATATAAGATTATTGAGTTGAGTTCATTGTATCTAACATTCTTTGAAAAGCTACAAACGGTATATGACGTGAACTCTTAAAAAAATGCTAATGGATGTACATCTCTTCGGATAATTACTCGTGCTAGTGTCTTTTAAACAAGTAAACGAAAAAAGACCGATGTTCAGATAATCTGAGGGAGTCAAGCATTTTGCACGTTAGCTCTAATGTATGCGGTTCAAGCGGTGTTCATGCATGCTAATGTCTTTTTTGGGCATGAAAAGCATAGATCATTGAAACAGATTTTCATTGATGATAATTAATTATAGAATTCGTTAAGCCTTTAGCGTAATAAATTCTCATAATTATATGTAATGAAAATAGATGATGCGTGTATGAAATGTGTGCTTTTGTTAAATCAAAGTCAAAGCCTTTGGAAAGTCAACGCAAATTTTTATGAAGCTTCTTATACATAAAGCTAGAAGTATTTATCATTATTGATTCACCAATTAAGTGAAGATTCAACTTGAGAGAGATTCTATGTGTAAGATTTACTTCAAGATATATAGAAGTCAACCAAAACCAATTGCATAAATCAGTTCAAGACATGAACATTTTCATACAAAGTTAGGTATTAACGAGTTTAATTTGGATACATATCACATAATGAAACCCTGATTTTAGTTTACTTCGACTTTTCCTAAAACGTTCATATTCATGCACTTCTAAATTTTAGATGAATACGTATACAAAAACACGAAAGCTCAACAAAACACGCCACATTAACTCGACACTAATTTGATAGTTACATGATCAACCCTAATCGTACCTTTAAAAGTCCACACAAACTTTATTCTCGCTTTTTATATACAATATGCATAAATAATACTGTAACAACATACTTTTTTGTCACAAATCTTCAATCCAAGTACCCAAAATCCAAGCTTTTTTATATATATTTTTCAATTCTAAAACACTAAAAGATCAAGTTGCTACTATATGACTATTTCCAAATTACTATTCTACCATTGGTTTATATATAAAATAAAAAACCTTATCTTGCACCAATAGGGTCTTCCATAATAGTATCCAAGAATGGCTTTCTTGACCTACAAGCAACCATCCTATAACTAAACTCCGGCACATCGACCACCATTCTCGGCTCCTCGGCCGCCTCCACCGCCTCCGTAGCATCGCCACTAGTCGCTGTGTCGGGTGTAATCCTCCCAGAAATCCTTTTTCCCGCGTTATTACCCGCCATCCAAAAAAGTGCCATATCAGCAGGAGTAACCATAGAGTTCACCCTCCTCATCGAAAACATGATATAAATATTCCCGGGCTCTAAGTCTTCATCCGCGGACAATGGAGAAAATCTTCGGTTTATGTTTAATGATCTTGAATTGACTAAGAAGAAAGATGGACACTCTAGCATGACCTCAGCTGCTTTTATTTGTTCGCGATATTGTCGGATTTCTCCTGATGGAAATATAACTCTTGATGCTTTGTTGGTTTTCATTATGGGAGGGATTATCAACGTGCATGAAGATGCATAGTTTCCCATTTTTGATAAATAACGATCTAAGTAGTTTAATGATGAGATGTGATCTTGTGTCTTAGTAGTGCTTGTGTGATTTAGTTGACATATAAATATGTGTTTGTGTACATATTTGCGTGTGACAGGGGTGTGTAGGAAAATGATAGGAAGGTGTACATGTGTATGTGTTTTGTGTTGGGAGTTGATATTTTACATGAGAGGAAGTCATGGTGGAAATTGGTGCGTGTGGGGCAATTTGTGAAATAAGTTATTTAATTTATAAGATAGGTAATTGGTCAAACTTTCGGCAGAAAGTGAAAGGTTAGCATACCAACATGTGTTTATGAAATAGTCAATATGATTATGTTGGTTTTTAGTTTTTTTTTTAAGTGACTGAAAGTTAAGTTATATGAGATGGATGGAACCCCGAAAGTGCAGGCGCAGTTGATGCTAGATTCGATAATTGCACATTAGAATTACGCCTGTACTTTCAAAGTTATTAAAGTAAGATGATGTTGGTTTTCAGATCTTTTTGGTGACATAAAGTTAGGTTACATTGAAATTTTTAGATTGTATGAAATAGTTAAATTGCATCATGATTTAGTAAATCGTCAAATGAACTATGTGACATGTGAGGTGTACCAATTAGCTTATATTAAGAATTTTGTTTCTTCTTTCTCACATTCCATAATCAAGTGACATATATGTGTGTAGATATCTTTTTGTGAAAATGGTGTTAGTCTAACATTTTTCTACCTATAAACATAACTAGCTAGTTAATTACCAAGCTAATATAAGTTTCACGTGGGATGTTGAAACTGAGTCTTGAAATCGAAAGATAACTTAATGTGCAACAAATTGATGGGATTGAACCCCATGGCTAGTATACAAGGGAACAAGAATATTAAAGTACGATGACAAAAGCCTAACTCATATTAGTTGTGCCGAAAACGAATGATATCTAAAAAGTTTTAAATGTGATATCTAAAAAAATATCAAGGAGTGCATAATTCTAAGAATCTATCTAATAATTCTTAGCTCATACTATTAGTTATGCAGAAAATGAATGATACTCCGTATCTAAAAAGTTTATAATGCAATTGATATAACATTAGATATTTAACTTTACTTACGATCAGTTGACATTGTTTGCTCATAAGTACTGCAATTCAATGAGCAAACACTCTTGACTTGGTATATGGTTTCGCACATATACGACACGCAAAAGGTAAGTGAAGACCAATTCATTAATCAAAAAATCCTAATTTGATCATCACAATCATTGTTTTTGTAATAAACTATCATGTTAAGATTACTACTAATCGCCTGTTATTATTTATTAATACAGATTCACATTAAGATTTACATCTATGAACAACATGTGGTCCTTGAAATGACGTGTAACTATTGTGAACAATTGCATAAGTCAAACACTAAGGTGCCAAATGACAATGTCATATTTAACTGAAAATGAGTTTATAGAAAGTTGGTGTTGACTGCTTATGCTTCGAGACTAGTGGTTGGTGTCTTTGACTATACTTACTCAACCAAAGTGCTACTCAAAATCCCATCGAGCACAGTTTTGCCAACTTCAAGCCTTCAATAACTTTTCACGAGACGTGGGATTAATCTAGAATAATTGGTATGAGTTTTCACTGTTAATGTTATTCGGGGAAGTTTGACTTTAGATTTACGCCGCCTAATCATGATATTATAGTGACTATTTCCGAACACTTTCCTTGGCCACCTTCAAAATGTTTACTCCGAAGGTTCTTACCCGAGACTTCTTGTGAGAATTTCATAACGTCTTTTGACCACTAGAACGCTATCTTATATGTATGGCCTTAGCCAAGCATGCAAACTAGTAATTAAAAAGTTTGTTCATTGACTTCATTTTGTAGATTTACTAGCTATTACAGATACACAATACAATGGAGCTGATTAACGAGTCCGGCCATATAGCTAGGTCTGGTCACGACGTATATCTTTAGCATTATTGATAGTATTACCCATTAAACTGGTTTATAATATGGCCAATATTCTGAAACAAGGTATCAAGATATTTTACTCAAAGGTTGGACCAATCCTTGATATATTGGCTATATAATGAGATACTAGACAGATATAAATGGCCACTTTAATGAGATACAAGACAGATATATGTTGTAACATAATACAAGAAATTGGAACACAAAAGCAACAAATTAGTCGACTGTCCCAATATTTTTGTCACCAATTAAGTGGCAACTTTAATTTAGAATATCTTGGACATGGTCACATGCCTCATTAACATACGAACTGAATCTCATGGTGGGAATACGACAGAAACGAGATCACTAGATGATGAAGATGACAAGAGCCTAAAGTGTCATTGTAGACGGGTACATCGAAAAATCAAAGGGGTTATCGTTATAAGAATGTATCCACCAATTTGTTGCATACTAAATATGTCTAAAAAGTGTATTAGTCGTGATACAATCTTTTAATCTTTGCAACTGCATATTACTGTTACTTTCAGTTTATATTGAGTTACTCAAATGGTACTTTTTTATTGGTAGCAAAGTTTTACAAATATAAAGACAAGCACAATATACCAAATTAAAGACAAATTCATCACAAAAAGTGAATATAATCACACTCAAAGTTTTGTAATAAATTAATTACTCCGTAATCCGTAAGATGTCGTATTAGCTAATAAGCTATTATTAGTAGAGATTTATTGAAATTAACCTCTAGAACAACACATGATACCAATACTCTTGAAACAAGAGAACTCGTTGAATGAAAACCTAAACGACGACATCCTAGCTGTTAAAATGAAAACACACAACACCGGCACGTCACCGTGACAAACTTAACACCATAAAATTGCTCAAACAGAACTGAAGAAACAACCTAAACGTCTTCGGCAACTAATAAAATCATTTTCCCCCTTATACCAAGACTTATTTTTGTTAATCTTCTAATTACTAGCTAGTATTTTTTTATTGCATACTTTGGTACAAGTTTATACTTCGAGTCATGGTCTTTTGATGTTTGGTTAGAGGCTTTGAGCTAATCTTTAAAGAATAAACAATTACAACATTGGTATTGTATTCTTATAACGAATAAATCTCTTCCTTGTAAATATTGTTTAAAATCATAAGCCGATAAAATTAACCTTATAATACATAACTCCAGTCAAATAAGCTAATAAATACATATATATAAGCTTGAATCACCACTTCCCGAATGTCTAACGACTAATATGATATAGGTAAATTGAAACTCTTATTAGAACCTCGTACCTTTCTTAATTACATTTCATATCTTACGCCTTTTTCGTAGGCACCATAGTTTGTGATAATACATTATGTGCCAAAGGACGATGACTATTTTTATGTGGATGACATATATTTTACAGAAAACTGGGCGTTGACTGGCTCTTATTATAGACTAAAAAGTGTGTTTGACTACACTAGTCACCTCACCCATACCATTCCTTTTAAGCCATTATTTCAAGTCAATTAGTCTTTACAATATTTCTAGAACACGGTTACATGTCCAATCTTCTACGCCACTCACCTCAGTCGTGACGAAATTTCTTTCAGAACACGAACTCCTTCCGTCCTGTCATGTCGGCTTACACACTTACACCTGCTTATCTTCCCTAATGATGCGTAGTTTCCCATTTTTTAACTATGAGTGCTTAGAGGATAAATAATGATCTAAGTAGTTAAAAGATGATATCTTGTGTTAGTAGTGCTTGCATGTGTAATTTAGTGGACGTATAATGTGTTTGCGTACATATTTGCGTGTGACAAAAGCCTAACTCATATTAGTTGTGCAGAAAACGAATGATATCTAAAAAGTTTATAACGTGATATTAAAAAAATAATAATAATAATAATAATAAAAAAAAAAAAAATCCATCTAATAATGCCTAGCTCATATTAGTTATGCAGAAAATGAAAGATATCTAAAAAGTGTATATTAAAAAGTTTTTAATGATATAACATTAGATATTTAGCTTTACTTACGATCAGTCGACATTGTTTGCTCATAAGTACTGTAGTAATGTATTAGGTTTGATCAAAAAGTTGTGCAATTCATTGAGCAAACACTCTTGACTTAATTGGTATAACATGGTTTCAGGCATATACGACACGCAAATTAGGTAAGTGAAGACCGATTCATTTATCACAAACCTAATTTGATCATCACAATCATTATTGTTGTAATAAACTATAACTATCATGTTGAGATTCCTACTAATCGCCTGTTATTATCTATTAATACAGATTCACATTTAGGATTTACAGCTATTGAATAACATGTGGTCCTCGAAATGACGTTTAACTCTTGTGAACAATTGCATAAGTCTAACAATAAGGTGCCAAATGACAATGACATATTTAACTGAAAATGGGTTTATAGAAAGTTGGTGTTGACTGCTTATGCATCTAGACTAGTGGTTGGTGTCTTTGACTATACTAAGTCACCCAAAGTGCTACTCAAAATCTTATCGAGCACAGTTTTGGCAACTTCAAGTCTTCAATAACTTTTCATAACACGTGACATTATTCTAGAACAAACGACATGAGATTTTACCGTAGGTTATTAGGGGAGGATGAGTCTTTGACTCAATTTCACACGGCCTAATCAAGTTATCCCTGTGATCATTTTTGAACCTTTTTTTTAGCCATTCCAAGACGTTTACTTAAGAAGGTTTATCGAATACTTTTACCAAAAGAGGTTTGAACTTGACATGATGATTTTTTTATTGCTAAAATATTATTATTATTATTATTATTATTATTATTTTGAAAGGAAATTAAATATATATATATATATATATATATATATATATATATATATATATATATATATATATATATATATATATATATATATATATATATATATATATATATATATAAACTAGCAAGATAATAAGAGAACTTACAAGGACTTTAAACACCAATCTTGACCAACCTCACCATTTTGAAAATGACCCTACACAATCATCTTAGATGCTAGTAAGACTTACAACGACTCTAAACATCAATCTTGACCCTCACAATCTTGAAACTCTAAAAAGGAACAGAAAAAGGAATCTCGACCCTCACGGTACAAATACTACGAAATTTCGACTGTGACACTTCAAACAATCAAAGGAGAAACTGCGTCAATTAAAACTAACAAAGCGCATAGCCACTTGATGGCAATCACCCAGTAGAAAGCATGGAAATGGATGAAACGTCGACCATAACCCTTGACAACCGAAACGAAAACCGCCTGAACCTCCAACCAAAACCACACTATCAAACCAAGCGATGGCACGGTGAAAAGAAAATATATTTGATAACTACCCAAGCTTGTAGAACTAATAATAGCTAAAATATCCATGACGCTTGAAACCCTTGCTAAAACTAACTTATAGTGGGACGCCAATTAATTAGCGGACGTGTAATGAGAGAGAGAGAGAGTAAAAAAAAATAAAGGTCGTCTGGCTCTCAATGGCTGCATTTTTCAAATTTTAATTTATATTTTAAATAATTACAATTAAAACCCACATTTTTTTGGTACCCATGATTTCCGACATTTTTTGCCAATTAATCGACGAGGTTTGAACCCACCGCCACTATATATATCGTTACACACTTTCATTTTTATACACATTATTTCCAATATCATTTTCATTTACACATAAACTAAAACAAAAAAACGTCTCAACAATCAAATGATCCGTTTTTTAATTCTCTTTTCGGTATGTCGCAAAAATCATCTTCCTCAAACTCTCCTACACATTCGTCACAAAACTCGCTATCCTCCTTGCAACAACCCTATTTTCCTCCGTATGGTACCCAATATAATGTGCCTACATACATACCGGAACAACTACATCATCAACAACAAATGTATCAATACCACCAACAACTCAACACACAATTTCAAAATCTCCAAAAAAATATCCACCACCACCACAAGAAACCCGTAAACAAAAGGCAAAACGGAGAGGAAAAAGACCCGCCAAAAGAACAACCACAACCACGGTGGACGTGGACGATGACGAGGTGGCACCTACACGGATTGTCCAGCGTTGGACGGTTGAGGAGGAAAAGTGCTAGCCTGAGTGTTGGGTCATCGTTTTCGAGAATAACGAGATCAGATCTGACCAATCAGATGACTTGGTTTGGTGGCAAGTTAAGAATGAGTGTAACAAAACTTCAAAAGTTCAATGTATCAAGGATAATAACTGGAAAGTAGGCTACGTTTAACGATTATTGCCAAAAGTTCAACGCTCTTGAAACGGTAAACATTTGGGTAAAAGCGGGAAAAGCGAGGTTGATCTTTTGGAACGTGTTAGACAAGCATATCCGGATGATCTCACCAGGCATGTCGAACTATTCGGTGATGATGCGAGAACACGTCCCCCGGGCGAACCTCGTCGCACAAAGAAAAACCAAATCGAAAATCACGTCGAGCACCGCGGGAAGTCAGTTGCATGATTCTTTATCGGAGTCTTTACATGTGGAATTTAGACGCAAACGGAAAGCCGATGAATCGGCGTACGAGGTGAATAAGGCGAAAGAAACGGGCAGTAATGAAGAGTGAGGAATTTAAGTTTCTCACGATTAGCATCGACGGTTTCCCGAAAGATCAAGCCTTCGTCATCAACATGCAAAAAGAAGAAACAATGAAAACATATCTAAACAAAAATTAGTTATTGTATTTTTTAAAGTTTCGTATTGTTTTTTTTTTTNATGATGTTACTTGATTATATAATTGTTAAGATTATCAAATTCCAACAGTTTTGGCATGTGATGACATTTTGTGCTCTAAAATAGATGAACTTGACATGAGGATGTCTGACCACTAAAACACATACATATGAACTTATACAAACGCGTAAAAAGTTGAAATCTTTGTTCATTCATTTCGTAAGCTAATTATTATAGATACACAATACGATGGAGTTGATATGGCTAGGTCCGGTCATAACATGTATCTTTAGTATGATTGATTTTTTACCCATTACACCGGTTTAAAATACGACCAATATTGTGAAACCGAGCTAGGTATCAAGATATTTTAATATATTAGCTATGTACTTTGTCATTAGGTTAGAGGAGATTAGATATTAGACAGATATAAATGTTGTAACCTATGACAAGACAATGGAACACACAAGCAACAAGTTAGCTAGCCGACTGTCTCAATATTTTTGTCACCAATTAATCCCGACCACAATAAGTGATATGCACACCACAAAATCACATTAGTAAAAAACATGATGCAACATCACATATTCATATTTATGATATGCACATCATTTAGTGTGTTATGTATATCACTTCTTTATTATTAGATGGTTTAGTAGGCCCAAGCCCGGTTGTAGGCTTAGGATTTACCGTCTTTACAAGAAATTTAAAGGTGGTTAAAAAAGAAAGTGTTGATATATGCCTAACAAGGAGACTTAAAGTTAGATCTAATTCATTTATTTCATGACAAGTGTAATATAGTTAGTCTCTTATCATTTTACATCAACCACTTTTTCAAATGTAACAATCAAATTTTTAAGTCTAAATTTAACTTTATGTTTTAGGCATACAAATGATTTTTCTAAAAAAATGTTAAAAACTATTAATAGTCACAAAGATAACCCGTTTAAGGCTGCAATAAAAAAGCTAGTCATCCTCAAATTACAGAAACATGATATATTTCATTTATTTATGTGCCAAAGGATGAGGACTATTTACAAGTGCGATATGTATTTTTAGAAAAGTGGGCGTTGACAGGCTCTTATTATAGGCGAAAAGGTGTGTTTGACTACACTTGTCACCCAATACCGTTCCTTTTAAGCCTTTATTTCAAATCAATTTATTTTACAATGTTTCTAGAACACGGTTCCATGTCCAATCTTACACGCTACTCACCAAGTCGTGACGAAATCTTCTTTCAAAACAAATACTCCTTCCATCCCGCGATGGTGTCGTGTCGTCGGTGTCGACTTGCACAGTTAAACCTCACTACAACATGCAAATAACATCACTACAAGGATCGAGGCTTTTAACCACGGACTACTTTTAGACATGACAAAAGTCGTGGCTAAAAGTCCACGACTTGTCTTGACTACAGCTAAGCTATGTTTGGCAGGTGAAACTAGTTAAGACCATTTAGTGGCTCAAATCTATCATTGTAAACTCTGCTACAAAGTTGCTCACTGCAAACCATTTAAATGCTTAGTATCTCATTTACTTTAACAAGACAAACTTATATTGCACAACAACCGCTTTCCCAATTGTCTGAACTCTAAAACAAAAACTTAGATGACCTCTCCTTTTTTATTTTATTTTATTTTATTTTTAAATTTAAGAAGTTAAACCTCTTGTAGAAGTCTCCAAACCAAAGTGCAACTCAAACAACTAGCTAAATACCTTTAAATAGAGTCAAAATGCAACTAGATGGACTAAACAAGAAATGCATATGTGTGAACAAAACCTATAATTGTAAATGTGAAAAATGAGTTTATAAGGGATAATGCTTTGTAAATGTATCTAACGTCGACACTTAAGTCTTTCTTGTGTAATGAACTATTTTGTATCTATTGAATGTATAAACTTTGAACTTATCCTATTGTGTGCATCGTTATGAGTAAAGTTTAATACATTTTCAAATAATTATTCACTTAAATGTACATACACACAATATGATAAGTGACACATCCAGACACAATACTTGTTAAGTGACACATTAAACTACAAATTCAGTAAGGTTTCTTTTGCTCCAAACACATCATCCATGTTAATCTCAACGGACCTGTTCCTAACGAATACCAACCCGCTAATAATATCAACTGAATTTAAAAGAATCATTCATCATCATGTACAGAATAACATAAACTAGAACTAATGTATTAACATTAAAATTATCGTTTCAACTATAAAACGATTTAAGGATTACATCTGGTATGTATGTGTACCACTACACGCAGGTGCAAGAATTCAGAGATTAGAAATATTGCTAAATCACAATATGTGAGGTAAGTTTCCTGTTTGTCAAGAGTTGTCAAAATGGGTAACTGGTAAGTGCGGGGTCAAAACAGGTTGACTGACCGGCACAAATTTCTATCCTTCTACTAATCAGATAATGTGCTTTAGAGTGCTAGGTGTGGTGGAGAAACATGGTTCGCCGTTCATACGTGGAGGGCTCGTCGAGCTCGCCACCCCTCGCCACCCCTCGCCGATTCCACCTTCGTCACTTCCCCGGCGAAGGTAAATCTCTGACTTTGTGTCAGATTTCTTTTTTCTCTTTTTTTTTTTTCTTTTCTCCTTCCCTTTGTTTTTGATTTTGTGTTTTTATTGTAGTGTGTTATATGAAACTTTGGAAGTGTGTGTAGTGTGTGTGCAGCAGCAGCAGCCACAAGAAGATGAAGATAGTTTTTTTTTTTTTTTTTTTTTTTTTTTTTGGCCGGGTGGAATGGGCCCGGTTGAACAGTTTTTTTTTGAACAGTTTATAAGATTTACTTTTTTTTTTGGGCTTAGGGGCCGTTTGTTTCACCCCTATAGGAATATGGGTATGAGTTTGAAAGTCATACAAGATGTTTGTTACATAAAAAAAAGTTTTCAATCATTTCATTAAACCCATAACACCCCCCAAATCTCATACCAGTCTCATATGGTGTCTTTCAAGAAACCATTCCCTTCTATCTATAAAAACAAATAAAAATTAACAAAAAAATTTATTTATACTCTTCATCTTCATTGTCAAAGTACTGCCGAATTCATATGAATCAAATTGATACTTACGTCACTTGTAGTTATAGTATGTTCATATGAATCAAGTGCTCCCATCATTGTTCGTCGATCCGCATCGTGATGTCGAGCTGCTGTTGTTGTCCGTCATCTCCGATCCGTCTCCTACCATCGTCTTCTTCATTCCTGTTGATTTTTTTTCAATTAACTTTGTGCTACTTTGATATCTGTCCATCGATCTAAACTTTTGCTTTAATGTTATTGATTTTCTTAACTTAATCTTGGACTTTGGTGTGAAGTTTTTAGTTGGTGTTCCTGGTACATTTTTACAAATGAAAATGGTGACCATTGATTTTCTCTTTACTGTATAGATTTTAGCATTTTTACAATTAACTTTAATTATTAATATTCAAGCAGAACTTTATAAACCAAACAACACATTTGAAATTATTATACCCATTGTCATCCTACCCTATATCAAATCCGATACCCATTGTCATTCCTAGCAACAAACCAAACGGGCCATTAATGTATATTTAGAACAGTTTATAAGATTTATTTATTTATTATTTTTTTTAATAATTATTTTGTATGTGTTAATTTGTAATTTTAATTTAAAGAAATGAATTTAGGTTATTTGGAAATTTGAATAAAAAAAATAAAGATGTAAGTGGTGGGGCCCAAATGAAGAAGTTGAGGTTAGTTGTGAGTGAGGAGGGGGTTAGTTGTGAAGAGGTGTTGGGGTGATGTGGCAAGAGTGGGACCCAAATGAAGAGCTTGAGCTCTTCACCACACCTAGCACTCTTAGTAAGTTAGTTGGATTACAAAAACTGCAATAATTGTGTAACTTTTGTAAATAAAGCAATAAGGTTTTTTGCACATTTGAATACACTTTGAATTAGTTCCAACCCGTTTTCTGGCAATTTCAAGAGGAAAAATTGAAATAATAATCCTCGTGCTCGTGTTCGTTTAAAAAAAGTGTGACGGGCCATAATGTAATTAGTATCCGTGAGGTTCAGTTCCGTGATTTGAACAAACGACAAGGACCATCTATCTAATTTACTTCTAACTCATTTACAATCTCACTTTTGGTACTATTTCTTGTGATACAAGTTGTAAATACTGGAAGAGAATCTTTACCCTCTAGTGGAACAGCTAGAGCCTAAAGCTACAACAAAGGTGACTGGAGATGGATCAGACCGAGGTTCTTCACTTGTTAGAGACTCCAGAAGCTCTGAAAGCAAAGGTTGCAGAAGCTGTGGAGTTGGAAGGTTTATGTGATGTTAGTTTGGTTGGTTGGTTAGCTAGACAGATGGTAAAAGATTGACTTGATTCTGGGCTTAGTTATTATATTTTGTTTTGAAGATTTTTCGCTTTGATGAATTGCTCTTTGAATTATTTTATCTTGGGATTTGAATATTATCTGATGTTTCTTTGAATATTATACTATCAGACTTCTACTTTGAATATTAAAATAATTAAAATTAAATATAGTGGATGACTTAGAACGTATAAGCTTCTTAGAATTAATTTTAATAAGTTGGTGATTTTGGTTGACTCAGGCTTGAGGTGGTGAACCTAATGAGTATCCGTAGCTAGGCCAAAGTCATTGGAACAATTACAACAGTTGGAGGAGCACCGACGCTAAGGCCTTATGTTATGGTTATTTTGGACAAAAGGAAGGACTAACAGTAACGGTGTAAACAATGTGGAAGATCTTAGTCATTCCATCAAAGGTGCTTTTAATGTGTAGGCACTTGCACAAAAGTGTTAGCCAGCTGAGCTCTCTCTCTCTCTCTCTAACTGCTTGGATATGCTTGTCTGGAACTGCTGAGGGAGCAATTGTGGCACTAACAAACATGTGTATAATTAAAGAGAAGCATGTGACGAAACATAAAAAACATGGTTTGTTATTGCAATCGTATACTTTTTTCATTTGCGTGCTTCATATGTGTACGCTATAAGAAGTACAATGAAAAAGTTTATCAAACTCCAAAATCAAAATAGGCCGGTTTGCTTGATTAGAAGTTAAACCGAAGGTCCCGAGTTAATGAATGATTTATATCAATGGTTAACAGGTTTTTGATCCGTCGTGGTCGGTATTAGGATGCAAAATCACTTATAATAAACGTTACTACAAACTTACAAAAACTGAAATATGATACACACTGCATTTGTGTTTCAACAACTTGTGAAACATGAAACATGAAAAGAACCGAAAAATCAAACACGCTGGACCCGTGTCTTAACAACTTTTATAGATCCACAATTAGGATCCTCCTTAATTAATTATATCTCGTTAAATTAGTGTAAAAAGCATATACAAAGATTTCTCTAAGTAATAATAAAAAAATGTGGACATCAAAATAGTTTTATCTCTTAAAAAGTTTAAACATGAGAAGCTTTGATTATAAAATTGATACTTCAGTTAATATATTGCAAACAGAATACCATGCAGGTAGTCATTTTCCTTGATATTTAAGCCCACATGATATCTCATATTTATACGACTTAACATTCCCAAGCCATGAAAGAAATCATAGAGCTGGCAGCCCCTCCGCATCAACCAAATATCATTGAATTCTTGTTTGTGAAAGTTTGTTTCTTGTATCAACATTTATGATATAAAGTAGCCCAACAAACTTCCAAAAGAGAATATATATATGTATCTGAAAACCACATTACTTCTGCATCAATCCAATCTTAAACTTGTATCGTCTACCCACCCACATTACTGATATACCCAAGATCATCTTACATTTATGATCTCCCTCTCTTTAAAACTCACCAACCAAAACTCAAGTATACCAAATTCTTTTGCCTTTGCGGTTTACCCCATTGTGTAAAAGCTCTCCTTTACCCATTTATATCAGATTATCAGACACATTAAAACACAGCAAACACAACAATTTTTCTAAGACAAGGTTATTTTTATCAGTTACAGAGACACTCAACATATGTACAATACAACCGCAAGTTTGACATCAGTTACTTCGACATGTTGCTGTTTCTGTCTTGACAACGGTGTTTCCCGTGGACTAGACTACTTTCATAATGATTACACAGGTTAGACACTTGTTTTGTTTGAGAATACTCATGTCATATTATTTGAAAGTGTTGTTGCATAAAGGTTTGGAACATGGGAACAATGAAATGAAATTCTCTAGTTTGTGTTTTTCAAATTAAAATTCTCTAGGTTGTAGACTTGTAAAGATCTCTAATGTAGTCATCTTAGCTTAAAATGTTTTTCAAAACATTGTGTTTGGCGTTTATTGCACATAAAAATGCGATAATAAGAGAGCAAATATAGAACGTAAAAACACTTTTTTGTGACTTGTGATAAGTGATAACATAAATTTGGTAGTGTTGAAGAAGGATTTTGACAAGTTATTATGCACTTAAAAGTCTCCTCATGGCTATAAGCCTATAATGCTAGTGTTAAATGTTCAACAAAAACATGTGCTATGTTGTAATGGTGATCAAATTTCCATTTGGTGTGGCTAAATGAGATATGAAAGATGACAAACAGGTGAAAACACAAAAGATATTTTGAACACATGATTAGTGTAATCCTTAATCCTTTTCAGTTTTCTCTAAAAGAGATGACAATTGAACATTGTGATCAGGCCGTGGGCCCAATTCCAGCCAACACTTTAAGCCCATTATATTTATCTTCACATGTATTATAGTCCATATCAAGCCCATTCTTAGTCACAACTCACAAGCTATATAACATTTGCGTGCAAAGAGAATGATTCAACAAGGGTTAATTCTTTCAAAACGTACCATACTTGCCCAAAAAATCAGTTTTGAGTATCGACCTTTTTTTTTTCCTCATTGGTGTACTAAACTTCAAAATTTTGGCCTCTTTTACGCACTTTGGGACGATTTTGCCCCTCAAATCTTTGAAAATTCAGGGGCAAAAATGTCATAAAATTGTACGAAAATGCGTAAAAGAGGCAAAAAATGCAAGTTTAGTACCCCAATAAGGAAAAAAAAAGGTCGATACTCAAAAGTGATTTTTTGGGCAAGTATGGTACGTTTTGGCATAATTAACCCATTCAACAACCTCCCTCCTAAAAACATGCAGCAAAAACCTCTCATTTAATTTTATTTTTACCTCGTCATTAATTGGATGAGCTAGGGATACTGGACTTTCACACAGTTATCCTCACACAATACAAGTCAATACAAGTCTTTCACACAGTTCTTCACACAATAAAAGTCTTTATGGAAAACCAAGCATCAAGTGGGAGAATGAGCCAATGTTTCACAAAGTGGAAGCCCTTTTTGCTTGTGATATTTTTGCAGCTAGGGCTGTCTGGAATGGACGTGATTTCAAAAGTTGCTCTCAATAAAGGGATGAGCAACTATGTATTCGTGGTTTACCGGCATGCAGTTGCTACAATTGTCATGGCCCCTTTCGCCATTGTTATGGACAGGTATATCTCTCTCTCTGATACACACAAACACACGTCTAAATTTATTCTTCTATATTGACAAGTCTATATGTACTTCTTTTTTTCCGGTGAAAAAGTGAACTATATATATTAACTTTCCAAAGATTTACATCAAACAGGAAATGGACAAGTCTATATGTACTTCTGTCCTAACTTTTACTCATCATTATCTTTGTAACAGGAACATAAGGCCGAGGATGACCAACTCAATATTTATAAAGCTTATGCTACTAGCACTATTGGAGTAGGTTTTTTATCGATAATACGCAAAATAAGTATTAGTCATGATATGTAACGGTTACGTAATGATGTTTTGTTTCTTTGTTTGCAGGCCGGTTATCGGCCAGATTTTCTACTTCGAGGGGATGAAAATCACGACAGCAACATTTACAGTTACAATGGGCAATATTCTTCCTGCTATAACTTTTGTCATGGCATTCATTCTAAGGTAAAGAACAAACACCATCTAACATGCACACAAATGCACATAAAAAAACTCTAATATTACCACTAAAGAGACCGACACAATCCCTCATCAGACTTCTACTTTGAATATTAAAATAATTAAAATTAAATATAGTGGATGAATAGAACAAAGATTAATTATATAAGCTTCTTATTTAATTTTAGTAAGTTGGCGATTTTGGTTGACTCAGGCTTGAGGTGGTGAACCTAAGGAATATCCGTAGCCAGGCCAAAGTCATTGGAACAATTACAACAATTGGAGGAGCAATGCTTATGACGCTGGTTAAAGGCCCTATGTTAGAGTTATTTTGGACAAAAGGAAGAAATAACAGTAACAATGTAAACAATGGGGAAGATCTCAGTCATTCCATCAAAGTTGCTATTATGATCACCATTGGAATGTTCGGTTGGTCTTGCTTCATGGTTCTGCAAGTAAGATTCCCTTTCCAGACTAGCCAATTATACCGCCTTAGAATGTATAGACGTGTTTATAAAGTGTTATTAACCTCCCTTTAGTCTTATTATTGATTGATGTGTGTTTTTAATGTGTAGCCAATTACACTAAGGTCTTATCCAGCTGAGCTCTCTCTAACTGCTTGGATATGCTTGTTGGGAACTGCTGAGGGAGCAATAGTGGCACTAGTGATGGAGAGGGGTAATACAGCCGTTTGGGCGATAAAGTGGGACATGACACTTTTATTGTCCCATGAATCATTGATGCCAAACCATAATCAAGAATCACAATAACTATATGAACAAGAATGGGTTGAACCCTTTGATATCTGATATATAATGAATGGGGTTAACTTTCTGTTTTACACGATCATAACTATATATACTAAATGAAACGGTGCATCACAAGAGACATGCCGTTTCCTTCTAAACGTTATACCTATTCTAAAATAACCGTTTCTTTCTTGGACTCAGCCCAATACCGGTTTACAACTTCTATACTTTACATAATACATACTTATACTTTCTAACTTGACAAATATAATACATAAACTAACTATTTCTACACTAAACCACTTCTGTTATGGTTTTGACATTACGAGTTTCCAACATCTCCCCCTAATGTCAAAAGCATCTTCGACTTCAATCTTTCCTTGTTCTTCAATCTCTTCTCGATCATCTTTGTCTCCTTTGTCACTATCTTCCTTCATTTGTATCATTTCATAATCTTGCATCTCCAATAATCTGTTTCTTGTATCACGATCTTCTGGTTCAACTTTCTTGTTGCTTGATTTAATGCCTTTCTCAATCTGGCTTTCCTTCTGAAATCTTGATGGCGTCTCTTGATGCTTCTTGCATTCGCCCTTGTTAACTCTTTCTTCTTCTAGGAGTTTCTTATCTAAAGTAACTCCATGGTCTTCTTTCTCAAACTGATCTCTTTCTGATCTTAATTCTTTCATCTCCTTACTTGTGCAATCTCTCAACTTCTTGAGGTTCTTTAACTCTATCTGCATTTGTTTCTCAAATGCCATTTCTCTATTTCTTATTTTCGTCTCAAACTCTTGTTTTTCAATCTCTAACTCTTGAAGCATTTCAAACTTCCAAAACTCTAATTTACTCTTCAAATCAATTTCTATCTCTGATCGCATATCTTCTAACTTTTCTTTTGGAATGTCAATTCCTTTCTTTGACCGAAACATCCCTCACAAACTCTTCACCATTTTCTGCCATAATCCCAACACATACACAAGCGCTAACACAAACGCATACAATGATTTTTTGTCTTCTTGACTGCATCGCCAACAGCAACTTCCTCTAGTTCTGTTTTTCTCTATTGCGATTCCCAAACAGCCCTCTTCTCTTGACAAACAAATCGGTCTCTCTTACTAATTGGATTAAAAACAGAAACAAACCACTAATCCTCTGATGATGATCGGCCATCTCTCTCTTTGTTGAATGAAGAAAAAAGAAAACTGAAACCTTGATCAGAAAAACGAATTGATTCTTTGATTTCCGGATTGCAACAATGATCTTTGATCTTCTTTGAACCATCCTTTTCTGATGTCGCTTCCCAGGCTTGAACCTTTGGCTCTGATACCATTTATTGTCCCATGAATCATTGATGCCAAACCATAATCAAGAATCACAATAACTATATGAACAAGAATGGGTTGAACCCTTTGATATCTGATATATAATGAATGGGGTTAACTTTCTGTTTTACAGGATCATAACTATATATACTAAATGAAATGGTGCATCACAAGAGACATTCCGTTTCCAAAAGAGGTTTTTGGATAAATACTTTCAGTCGATTGATCCAAAAGAGGAGTGTTCGCTGATCAAAGGAATGGAAGATCTTAAGATGGACAAAGGTGATGTTCAAGATTATATTGATAACGAGTATTTGAGTTTGAATGGGACGCTATACGCCATGAAGGTAAACACTTTCCCTAGATTTTTATCTTTCTTGGATTTAATTAAGATAGATAAGTTGGTGTATGGGAATTGGGAAGTGTTGGGAAAGAAATTCATGGAGATGCTAGAATGGTTCTACTTGGGATATTTAAGACAGGATGTGCTAGGAGTTTTACCACCGATTATAGGGGTAATTAAGGTTGATTTGCTGGGTTTATACAAGTTTGTGGATGCGTTAGGATGTTACATGGATGTGACTTTTAACAAAAAATGGAACCAAGTTGCAAAACTATTGGGATTGGCACATGAGAATCATGAAACAGTTAGAGAAGTGTACAAGGAGTACATAGGGATGATAAAGGTGTACTATGAAGAAGCAAAGAGGATGCAAGGAAAACCAGGAGATGTGGCAAGAGATGGCAGAAGTACTGCAGGACCACGGGTTGATGCACAAGATGCTAAAGTACAAGAAGGAACTCCAAGAAAGAGGAGTAGGACTGTGAGGGATGATGAAGAGAGTGTCAACAGCAACAAAAGCAACAATGAAGCAGCAAGTGGAACAATGGAAGAAGGCACGAGCAGCAGTGATGACTTTGTTGTCATCGTTTGAAGACAGAACCAAAACAGCATGGAAGGTTTAACATTCAAGCATTAGGGAGGAGATGTAGCCTATGTAATGTCTTAGAATGTTAAAAACAGTTTACTTTATGTTTTATGTATTTATGGGTCGAATTGGTAAAGGCTAAAATGTAATGGGTTGGGTCGAATACCTTAACCCAAACAGCCTGTTAGTAAGACAGTTATTAAGTTAGCAGTTATTTGTCAGTTATTAGGTTTTAATGAAACGACACAATGCTTCATGGCATCAGTCATGTCGTTTCATAAAGTATAAGTAGGATTAAATCGAGTCAATGTAAACTAGTCCCAAATTTATATCAATATATCAGTTGTTTACATTATTTGTTTCTGCAAAACTCAGTTTTCTCATTTACACAAACCATGGTGAATTATAAACATGTTATGGAGTGCAATTGGCTTCAATCAAAACCTGTGAAAGATAACCAACAACTTTTAGCAACACTATACAGTGTAAGCACTCTGATTAAATTTTCTATCATAAGTTGCATAAATATCAACCACAAAAGTAAACACCGGCAGCATGCTAATCCTGCATCCTTATGTCAAAAATAACACAAGCATGCTGTGCCAAAAAAGTATAAGAAGTATTTAAAATGATAACTAAAGGTGGCAATCACAAACAATTTACATATGAATGGGTCAATTTGGGTTGCAAGATATCCTTGACGGATCGTGCTGTAAAATAAAATAATACAACAGGAAACACGTCAGAAGTAGCCCAAATTACAGTTCTAATGTAATGCCTACAACCTCCTGAAATATATTCAACAGCTCAAACTTTCTCGATGTATATGCAGGGCATAATTTGTTCAGGTCTCGCTTACTACATTCAAGGACTAATAATGAAAGACAGGGGTCCTGTTTTTGTGACTGCATTCAGTCCTCTTAACATGATATTTGTAGCTATCATGGGTTCCATTATTCTTGCCGAAAAAACATATCTTGGAAGGTAAAAATATTCCTAGTTCTTAATTATTTACCAAAAACATGAACAAAATGTGAGCTTTCATATTTTTCTCGCAGGGTTCTTGGAGCATTAGTCATACTTGCAGGGCTTTACTTAGTCGTCTGGGGTAAAAGCAGAGATCATAGGCTTCCAACCCTTTCTGTTGCACAACAAAATGTGACAAACGTTGTGATGCAGGAGCAGACTTCAAACCGAACCGGAACCACCTTGGAAACAACAGGACACGAGGTACAAAGCCATGAGCCTTGAGGACAAGGCTCGTTTTTAGGCACGGAGTAGATCTTTTAGTGGTTTTTTGTTCCTTTCTCTTTTTAATAGCATCTAGAGCGTCGGATATTTGTACTCCGCTAACAAAGGAACCACTAATAGATTCAGACAAACCGTTCTAGTCTGATATTTGAAGTGAAGGCTGTCCCATTAAAAAAGTCATAATTTCATACAAGCCTTCCTGAAGAACTAATGTTGTCTGCATTTTCATTTAATACACCAAACCAGATGATATTGTTTCCAATGATCCCAAATGAATGTATCATTGATAAACCACTGCTATCAGTTTGGCTAATTGATGTTCTAATATCGTCCACCTTAGCACAGGTGTTTGTTTATTGATATTGTATTGCTAACCTTATCCATCAGTAACGCATTAGTATGTTCGTGAAAAGCATCAATATTTTTGTTGTTTTCATCCTCTTTGATATGAAGGATTGAGTCAACATTGTGATACCACTATTGTTCCTACCGACAGATGGATCAACTGATATAGAACCATTATTCTCCCTATATGAGAGATCTAACTCATATCCTCCATGTTATAAGGCTCGCTCATTGACATGAAAATTTTATTCCCCCTTATTGAAAGTGTCAGGCACGCCGTCATTTCCTCTGTCAAAAGTGAGCCCTGGTGTTACCAACTTATCATCAGCCTTGCTATAAACATCTTCTGTGGAATATGGATGTGCATGTCCCAAAAATACAGCGATAAAATCTTCAGCATCCTTGACTTGATTGACTTTGACTATCCTGATCCCACCATATCTAATACCTGATCTCAGTTCTACCAGCGGATGAGATATGGATAGTCCAAATGTGGAATCAATCCCAAATGGATCAGCAATAACCTTCCTCAATTCCCATACCCATATTCCCTACGCCAATTGATGGAAGGCTCCTGTCACCAAAGCTGGCGGTGCTTGCATGGTGTTTGACTGTCAAAGAGTAAACTGGCCTGCTACAGAGTTGAAACTAGAAGAATTTCCACAAGAAATGTTTGAGTTTAGAAGTGAGGTGTATGTATTGGGTATTGGGTTAATCCCAATCCTATCCTATTCAGCTTCAAACCGAACCGGAACCACCTTGGAAACAACAGGACACGAGGTACAAAGCCATGAGCCTTGAGGACAAGGCTCGTTTTTAGGCACAGAGTAGATCTTTTAGTGGTTTTTTGTTCCTTTCTCTTTGTAATAGCATCTAGAGTGTCGGATATTTGTACTCCGCTAACAAAGGAACCACTAATAGATTCAGACAAACCGTTCTCGTCTGATACTTGAAGTGAAGGCTGTCCCATTAAAAAGCCATAATTTCATACAATCCTTCCTGAAGAACTAATGTTGTCTGCATCTTCATTTAATACACCAAACCAGATGATATCGTTTCCAATGTTCCCAAATGAATGTATCATGGATAAACCTATCAGTTTGGCTAATTGATGTTCTAATATCGTCCACCTTACCACAGGCGTTTGTTTATTGATATTGTATTGCTAACCTTATCCATCAGTAAAGCATTAGTATGTTCGTGAAAAGCATCAATATTTTTGTTGTTTTCATCCTCTTTGATACGAAGGATTGAGTCAACGTTGTGATACCACTATTGTTCCTACCGACAGATGGATCAACTGATATAGAACCATTATTCTCCCTATATGAGAGATCTAACTCATATCCTCCATGTTATAAGGCTCGGACATGAAAATGTTATTCCCCCTTATTGAAAGTGTCAGGCACGCCGTCATTTCCTCTGTCAAAAGTGAGCCCTGGTGTTACCAACTCATCATCAGCCTTGCTATAAGCATCTTCTGTGGAATATGGATGTGCATGTCCCAAAGATACAGCGATAAAATGTGGAATCAATCCCAAATGGATCAGCAATAACCTTCCTCAATTCCCAGACCCATATTCCCTTTGCCAATTGATGGAAGGCTCCTGTCACCAAAGCTTGTGGTGCTTGGTGTTTCACTATCAAAGAGTAAACTGGCCTGCTAAAGAGTTGAAACTAGAAGAATTTCCACAATAAATGTTTGAGTTTAGAAGTGAGGTGTATGGATTGGGGTGTGGAGTTTCAACTGCATGTTTTTTGCTTTGAGATAGTTTTGCTTCAGCACCATCTGTGAACCACTGATGAGAACGTTTGTAGTCACTTCTCCATGAATTATTGTGGGTTATTTCACCTTCAACAATATTTCCTGGAGCTTTTGACATACAGAAGTCTTTGTTCTGGAAAGATATACAATGAGTAATATCAGTATAATTGTATTCAGAATTTTCCAAATAGAGTATAACAACTTTGCATCATGACAAAAATACAACTAACTAACTAAACTTAGAAGAGCATCTGACAACTAAGTAAAGTCCTGAGAAGAATTGACTATAGGGTCCACCAGAAATTAATCTTCATTAATTTTAAATCGTTAAATATATAGGAACCTTTGCCATGAATTGGGACATCCCATTATAAAAATTATTGATCCTAGTGGGAAAGATGGACTGCTATGACTCAGGTGGCCAGTTGAATTGTAAACTTTTTCCTTGTAATGACTTGGACTTATAAATTGCAATTGTTTTTCTATATTCTTCACATATTAATGGCACCACATAAATAAGTTTTTCTTCTTGTAATGACTTAGACTTATATATTGCAATTTTTAACCAATAATCTTCACATTAATGGCACCACCTAAAGCATTATGTGAACTTTAGTTAACTATATAGTTAACTAAAACATAAACAGGAGGCATACATGTGTTATGTCATTTTGTGATTGCTTAAGGTTACTTTTGTAACTAGAAGTAATAAACAACACAAGGCATACATGTGTTATGTTATTTTGTGATTGCTTAAGGTTACTTATTAACTAGAAGTAATAAACAACACATATGTTGGTCAAAAAGTATAATATCACTCGAACTGCAAAATGAGGTCAGTATCATTACATGTGGTCACTTGTATATCCAAGTGTTTAATGTGTATCATATTGTTGTATGGCAATGAGATTAGAAGGTGTTTGTATGCTTTATTCTGATTAAGAAATACGGAGTATATAATGCTTAGTGGGATATAGGCATTTGTTTGTAGAGGGGACTTGATGAACAATATATCAGTTAATCTTTGTGTAATTAGGACTATCTGGATCATCTGATCATGTATGACTATGTTGTGATCGTGTTGAGCATATAAGATTGTCATTTTCAATACGATTAACAAAAAAGTGGTTCGTCGCTTACCAAACATGATTTGGAGGTATGAGTTTGTAAATCAATCGTTCATTGTGTTTGAAAGGAGACAAAAGGTTTCTTGTAAAAGTGAAAATTACACTTTAGTTTTAATTTGTATTTATATTAGCCCGCCTAGAGTAATGAGCCGGAAAAAAAAGGTGACATGCATAAAATAAAATTTGTAAACTCGGTAAAAATTAATTTATTTTGTAATTTTACTGTATATATTGCCTAAATTGAAAAAACAAGGAATAATATTCCTGCAAGTGATGGAATAGAAAGAAGGTTACCCAAATTGAAAATGGGTGCAAAGAATGTTACCCAAATATTCAATTTTCCCCTAAATTTATTCTTCTATATTCACAAGTCTATATGTACTTCTGTCTTAACTTGTACTCATCATTATCTTTGTAACTGGAACATAAGGCTGAAGATGACCAAGTCAATATTTATCAAGCTTATGCTAGTAGCACTATTAGAGTAAGTTTTTTTCTCGATAATACGCAAAGTAAGTATTAGTCATCATATGTAACCGTTACATAATGATGTTTGTTTCTTGTTTTGCAGGCCAGTTATCGGCTAGATTTTCTATTTCCTGGGGATGAAAACCACAACAGCCAAACTTACAGTTTCAATGTGCAATGTTCTTCCTGCTATAGCTTTTGTCATGACACTCATTCTAAGGTAAAGAACAAACAGCATCTAACATGCGCACAGATTCACAAAGAAAAAACTCTATTACAAATGGAACTAAAGAGACTGACACAATCACTCATCAGACTTCTACTCTGAATATCAATATAATTAAAATTAAATATAGTGAATAATTAGAACAGAGATTAATTATATAAGCTTCTTAGAATTAATTTTAATAAGTTGGCGATTTTGGTTGACTCAGTCTTGAGGTGGTGAACCTAAAGAGTATCCGTAGCCAGACCAAAGTCATTGGAACAATTACAACAGTTGGAGGAGCAATGCTTATGACGCTGGTTAAAGGCCTATATATGTTAGAGTTATTTTGGACAAAAGGAAGAAGTAACAATAATGATGTAAACAATGTGGAAGATCTTAGTCATTCCATCAAAGGTACTTTTAATGTGTAAGAAATTACACTAAAGTCTTATCCAGCTGAGCTCACTCTAACTACTTGGATATGCTTGTCGGGAACTGCTGAGGAGCAATAGTGACACTAACAAACATGTATATAATTAAAGAGAAGCATGACTGACGAAACATAAAAAACATGGTTTGTTATTGCAATCGTATACTTTTTTCATTTACGTGCTTCATATGTGTATGCTATAAAAGTACAATGAAAAAGTTTATCAAACTCTAAAATCAAAATAGCTTTGCTTGATTAGAAGTTTAACCGAAGGTCCCGAGTTAATGAATGATTTATAGCAATGGTTATAAAGTTTGTGATCTGTCCTCGCCGGTATTAGGATGCAAAATCACTCGTAATAAATGAGTGATGAGGTGTGTTGTGTGACGATTAAACCCTAACGGTGAGCTTCGAAACAGAACGGTTGAGCTTCAGATTGAGCTTAACAGTACAAAATAAACATAATGATTAAGCCATAACAAACGATTGAGCTTCAGGTTGAACAATGGGAACATTTTTTCAGGAAAGTGATTTGGGGAAAGTGATACGATTTGGGGAAAATGATTTGGGGAAAGTGAGAGTGATGGACCAAGGCCAAAAAGGACTTAATAAAAGGTCAAATCAGATGTTGATAAGTTAATAAAGGTCAAATATTAGAAGAGTAATATTAGAAGTAGTAAAGTTTATATAAAATATTTTGTTAAATAATTTGAAGAGTAAAAGCCAATGTTTTAGAAACTCTAAAACATATTTTTTAATTGATGTGGCTGAGACATCGGGTTGTTCGCTCAAACCCGCCTTCCTGCCACTCAACCAGTTCATGGTTCAACCGGGGGTTTAAAACAATGGTAAAAGCAAACTTCACTTTAATACACGTAAATTTTAACGATCTTGTAAACAAAACGAGTCTCGTATTTATATTTTTCAACAAGCATAGATAAAACGTAGACTTTTTTTTTTTTTTTTTTTAATACAAACTACACTTTTGCTCACACTTTTTAAAAAGTGTGGGTAAACATAAGACTATTACTTACACTTTTTAAAAAAGTGTGGGTAAAAATAAAACTATTAATTACACTTTTCAAAAAGTGTGTGTAAAACTACACTTTTTCTCACACTTTACGTAAACTGTGTGTATAAATTAGACTTTTGCTCACACTTTTCTAAAAGTGTAAGCATAACTAGACTTTTGCTTGCATTTTATGTAAAGTATGGGTAAAAGTTAAACTTTTACTTACACTTTTTGAAAAGTGTGGGCAAAACTAAATTTTTGCTTACATTTTTCTTTAAAAGTGTAAGTAAACATGTACTTTCACTTACAAATTTTTTGTGTGTCATTAAAAATGGTGTCACTAAAAGGCCCTTTCTTATAGTGAGAATCTTTACTCTCTAGTGGAACAGCTAGAGCCTAAAGATACAACAAATTAAGGTGACTCCAGAAGCTCCGAAAGCAAAGGTTGCAGAAGCTGTGGAGTTGGAAGGCTTACGTGATGTTAGTTTGGTTGGTTGGCTAGCTAGCGAGATGGTAAAAGATTGACTTGATTTTGGGCTTTGAGTTATTATATTATGTTTTGAAGATTTTTGGCTTTGATGAATTGCTCTATGAGTTATTTTATCTTGGGATTGAATATATCTGACGTTTCTTTGAATATTAAAATAACTAACTAACTAACTTAAAAAAAAAAAAAAAAAAAAAAAAAAAAAAAAAAAAAAAAAAAAAAAAAAAAAAAAAAAAAAAAAAAAAAAAAACCTCTCTTACCAATGGAACTAAAGAGACTGACACAATCTCTCATCAGACTTCTACTTTGAATATTAAAATAATTAAAATTAAATATAGAGGATGACTTAGAACGTATAAGCTTGTTAGAATTAATTTTAATAAGTTGGTAATTTTGGTTGACTCAGGCTTGAGGTGGTGAACCTAATGAGTATCCGTAGCTAGGGCAAAGTCATTGGAACAATTACGACAGTTGGAGGAGCACCAACGCTAAGGCCCAATGTTATAGTTATTTTGGACAAAAGGATGAACTAACAGCAACGATGTAAACAATGTGGAAGATCTTAGTCATTCCATCAAAGGTGCTTTTGATGTGTAGGCAATTATACTAAGTCTAGCTGAGCTCTCTCTAACTGCTTGGATATGCTTGTCGGGAATTGCTGAGGGAGCAATAGTGGCACTAACAAACATGTATATAATTAAAGAGAAGCATGTGATGAAACATAAAAAACATGGTTTGTTATTGCAATCGTATACTTTTTTCATATACGTGCTTCATATGTGTATGATATAAGAAGTACAATGAAAAAGTTTATCAAACTCTAAAATCAAAATAGCTTTGCTTGATTAGAAGTTTAACCGAAAGTCCCGAGTTAATGAATGATTTATAGCAATGGTTATAAGGTTTGTGATCTGTCTTGGCCGGTATTAGGATGCAAACTCACTCATAATAAAGGGTACTACAAACTTGCCAAAGCTGAAACATGATACACACTGCATTTGTGTTTCAACAACTTGTCACACAAATAGTACAAGTTAACTAAAAAGAACCGAAAAATCAAACATGCTGGACCCGTGTCTTAACTACTTTTATAGATCCACAATTAGGATCCTCCTTAATTATATCTCGTAATACTTACATTAGTGTTAAAAAGCGTATAAAGATTATGACTAATGATTTTGAAATGTAGCAGTATCGAATTTTCATCGTGGGTGTCAAGTTTAAATATTAAGCGAGCCTGACAAGAATTTTGTGTTCTGCCAAGAATTGGTTACATAAAAAGATTATGTTGTTACAAAAAAGAAAGTTAAAGATTATGATTCTTTTTATATCCTGTTTTGTATCAGAGTATAGGAAGTGGGTGAGATCCAAAACAATATAAATAGGGGTTGTTGACACCCTATTCAACACACTCATGACACTTTCTCATGTACTCTTCTATTCCTATTGCTTTGAACCAGTTCGATTAAGCTCATTGTTACTAGTGTTGGTAGTTTTTTTATATGAATGCACAAAATTATATGAAGGTAGATTTATTTCTCATAAAAACTACACATAAAAAGTAGATTTAGATTATTCATGATATAAATCCATAAAAGAAAATTAAAAAAATACATATTTTTTGTAACTTACACATCGCCAAAACCTACTACGGTCTGTCAATGAATAATTGACATAGTAATTTCGTTTTGAAAAGTCAACAAAACTCCGAATTCTTGAAAATTGTTGTAATTTATTGCGATTGAACGTATTTATGATGCAATTAAACAAAAATCTGAACATAATTATGCGATCGTAACTGAAATTGGAGAAGAGAAATTTTCAGGTCATGAAAGAGGAGAGCACAAAGAACGTGATTACTCGTTGTCATTTAGTTGTCTTTCACTCGTAGTCTCTGCGTCAGAGGTGGTTTTTGATAAAGTTTGAGAAATTTATCATTCAATATCCCGGACCAATTTACATCACATATGGAAAACTTACCAAAATCATAATGCAAAAGCATGACTAGCTTGCATTCAACGTCTAACACAGTCTCCATCGCTGAATTGTGTGATCCCCGCCAGCAAAAAAGCCAAAACATGTTAATGTTACGACTATCATCCAAAACCAAGGTCAACTTAAAAGTTGATGGATTTTAAAGGGTCAAATCTATATATTACCAACGAACTTATGAGTTTTGTTCTAAGTTAGGGTTCTAAGTTAGGTAACAAACTTGTTTATAACCTTCTAGGTAACAAAACTTTTAATTTGTCCAATATTAAGTAATATGGTAACCGATTATGCAAGTAAACGGTCAAAATTAAATGACATGTCCTTTTCTTATGTTTTTTTTTAATGTGAGATGTAATGGCACCACATTTACTATCTTTGCTATGTCATCTACTATACTTGACATGTCATCACCTTAATCTAATTCCGGAACAACCACCTTCTCAGTGGATATTCTGGCAACCACCACCTTTTCCGGCGGTATTCGGGCAACCATCATATTTTCCGACGAATATTTTAGCAACAACCAGATTCTCTCTTTATAAAGTGCTTCTTTTCTTATAAAAGTGTTTCTTTCCTTTTCTTAGATGTACTTTAAAACAACCTCGAACGTACATACCCAGTTCAAAACCACCTTTTTTCATCAAACGTCACAGTCCAAAAAGATTTTGCAATATACAATTCATAAAGACCAGATTTTGCCGTGGCTTCCAAAAGGATTTGGAATGTCAAGATAAAACAATCCAAAAGAAATATGGCAAAAGTTATATTATTCATGGATAAAGCAAGGGAGATTGATGCATAAAATAAAATTTAATTTTAAGAAATACTAGAGCAAACATCATGTCTGTTGTGAAAAAGTATTTATTTGATGTTACCAATATATTAGTGGATGCAACAAGAATCGTATGAAATTTTAATACTTTGAAAGTTTCGTAACAAACTACTTAAAATATCCTTCTTTTACTTGCATATACTCTTCATTAATGCTTTCTATATTATGAATAAATAAATAAATAAACGAAACATTCCTGACATTTGCATGCGTCTACTTTAGCTTAGAAAATGATCGAGCATTGTGTTTTACACAAGAAAACCATGATCCAAGTTTGGGAATGTGTTATACGTCAAAAAAGAAAATTAAGAAATATTACGATAATAATATTTACTGAATGTAGCAAGTAATTTAATTCAAGAAATGTGATGAAATTATGTGAAAAACCCAAATTGTAATACCCGGAATTTTATTGTATGAAATTGGTGGTTTATTTGAGTTTTGGTACTAAATATAAGCTATGAAATTGTCTAAGGTTTGTGTTGTATTAACAAAAACTGAAAGGAGTTAATGGGTCATTTGGACCCGAGATTTCGGAGCCTAGCCACCCTTATAAATATCACACGTTTGTATCACTGAGAAATATACAAAAACACACATAAACCCTAGACATAATAAGCGAGCAGCAGTAGGAAGATATATTGGAGTAGTAATTTTCAAGTTCCTGGTTCAAGTTCCCATTGTCAAGTGAGGTAACATTCTCCTTTTATTTGATATGTAAATGTAGTTAAAATGGCATGTTATAGAATAGACGATTGATTGACAAACAACTAAGTTGTAATTTGGTTTTGAATTCTATTTTATATTGTAACCAAAACTGTGAAGTTGTGAGATGTTGACAACACTCTTCACAATGAAAACAATTTGAGAAGTACATCAAAATACGCTTTAAGAAGTCGTCATTAAACACAAATTTAAGTTGACACCAACTTACTCCTACAAGCATCACATGTGTTTGTTCAAGCTCAGCTGGAATGGAAGAAACACAAATGAGACTCCATTGGAAAACCACACGGATCACGATCCGCACCTTCCCACATCAAACAATCTCCAATGTCCATTGCTTCTGCATCAAGCCAACCCCACCTATTCACTCCCTCCATCTTAAACTTGCATTTATATCCTCTACCCACCCACATTACTGATATACCCAAAATTATCTTACATTACTGATCTCCCTCTCTTTAAAACTCACAACCAAAACACAAAAAAGACGAAATTCTTTTGCCTTTTCGATTTTTTTTTTTTTTTGGGTAAAGGGATCTCCACCCTGGTAAAATATATTAACCAAATAAACTTTTAAAGTACAATGGAATGTGGCTGAAATACCACATTAACCTCAAGCAAACGCTTGAACAACCACTAGAACATTTATGACATGCCATAAATGAACAACTAGCTACGAAAAACTAGAACAACCATGAAAGAAAAAACATGCACGAATCAACTTCGCATATTACTTCCTCGACTTGCCTTGGACTTTAAAATCAAACATCTTGTTAAATTCCTCCAATTGCCCAGGTAAATCAAGAACCTGGGCAGCGTAATCATCAGAAAAATAACCTTCAAGCTCGTTTTGTCCTCCAGCTGATGACAAGTAATTACTCATAGAATCATCTGGCTCAAGAACCTCATCATCACTATCAGATACAACCACATTACCTACCTTAGAGAAAGGATTACCCTTCTTAATCCCCTCAACCACCGGAACAGGTTTCCCATTATCATCCACAAGCGTTCCTATCCCATCAATAATGAGCTTTTCAAGCTTATCAATTTTCTCGACGATAGGGGTACTTGGTTTACCAACCTCAACAGACTCATAAACCTCAGTGTCACTATCAATCTCCATAACATGACTGCTTTGCTCCCCTTGTGTCACCCCAACCTCAGGCCCCATCTCAGAATTGGTCACCTCATCCATAAGCGAACCAAATGGATTCTTAGTGACTATATCACTTAGATCATCATGAATATACTTATTAGAAGTATGCACATCACTTTTCGCTTGATTAACCGGATCTTGCGCAGCATGCGTAGTAGGACCACTAGCATTGTTGTTAGTACCATTACCTTTTGAAGACGACGCTCCATCGGAACCCACTTTCTTTTTCGAAACTGGCTGCCAACGATAATTCAATGTGACCCTCGGTTTTGAAAAACGAACTCCATCAATAACCTTCTCATGAGTGGGCCCCTTACCCTTACCTTTCCGTTTGGTAGCTTCCACAAATCCTATATACATAGCAAACCTATATACATAAGTATAAAGCTATAATTTGATTTAATAGATTGCGCTTTTAGTAAATACTAAGTCAGCTAGTCACCTAATGACCTAATCTTTTTCAAATTCATAAAGTTTGTCTTTCAAAAACACCCACATTCAATTAAAGTTAACGTATAGGCCGAACCAAATGAAATGTGACTAATTAGGCTCAAGTTCATAGTTAGTTTTACCTTCAAAGGACTTTTGTGAGTCTGTTTAAACTTAGTTTCTTGATTCTTAAACTGAACTTCAACAGTAGTTGATTTATATATGAACTTATTCTTAATGATTAAAATGACAAATAATATACATAAGATATGGAATCAAAATGTCTCATTGTGCACAACGAGCATTCTTCGAAACAACAGTATAACTACCATTTGTAAAGATGACGTGCAGCTAGTCATTCAATAACGACGTACTCCCGTTGAATCACATCAAAGGTTGGGTCGTCAACACATTGTTTGGTATTTGGTTCTTGTTGCATGTAATAAATAGAACGTCACACTTATATTGGTTGGCGTTAGAACGACCTACCTTAAATGTTATTGTATGTATTGCTATAGTTGAACATAAAACAGTTATGCCGCTTATTCTGACAATCTATATTTCCAATAATATTTTTGTTTCCTAACGCTAAAAATAGAATGTTAACATGTACATATGCGTGACTTCGTGTCACGCCAAGCATACCAAATAGAGCATTATATTGACCTTATGTGATATGAACTCGTCTTGAATGATCATGGTCTCTAATGAATATTTAGCATATGTACGTATAACATACTAAATAGGTGTTCTACCGGCTGTCAACCCGACTGGTCCCCCTCGCTGATGTGAACATCCATCGGGGGAGGTGGCTTGATGGGGCTGCTGTAAAGCTTCGTCCATTTTCCCACTTGACTATACATGTAACCAATTTTTGCTGTTTAATTTGGACTTATATATTCATTTATGTCAAAGCTTAACTTAGATAGTATTCACATAGAGACCGAGTCAAAAGTATCTATTTAGAGTCTAGTGATACTTTCGTTACATGTCAAATCTGGATATGATTAACTGATTTCGGAGCGTGTACGTTTAATAGCATCACCAGCTGATTAAAGCGGACCGAAATACCTTATCGTACGTTCTTTTGAGTGGGTTCATATACTACCTCGCTACTTTTTGTACCTGGAGACAAATCATTTCAATTCGATCTTGATATATTGAAAGCAACACGCGTAGACAATTCAAACGAAATGAATTCTACCCGTAATAATTTATTGGGAGGTTTGTACCTTAGACATGTGGGAACAATATTGCACACATATACACAACATACAGATGGCTGTAATCTTACCATCATATAATTTGAGTTCATATTCCCAATTTAACCTATATATGTGTTGAATATCATAATTTGAGTTCATATATACGAGTCGGTGTAAATAAGTTAAAATGTCTGATCCAATCATTTAATTAAGTACTTGGTATGTATGTGATCAGTCTTGTACGATCAAGTATAGCCTTATACCATGAATATTGTTTTCATATATTATCAATAGCTAAAATTGTGTACCTATGACTTGTTTTTGCGAAGACAAACTTTTACTTGTTAGGTGCACATTTATTAGAAGATAAAAAGTGCATGATCTAACAAAATACTGAAATATCTAGAAACCTACATTCTCATCTCATAAAGTGAAAACTTTATAGATATCAAAGCTAGCTAAGGTTAACCTAAACAGAACTGGGTGGTACATGTTATGTTATCACTTATCACAGACAAATCGTACATTTAACATGGGGTATGCATATGCATAGCCATGAACTTGGTCTTGACAGTAGCTCAATCGTGGGGTATTATATATGTAGCCTATAGCTCGGTTACGGGTTCAATTCTTGTCCATTTATCCTTTAATGATAGTTTTGTGCGATTTATTTCAATTTTTTTATATTGGCCGTGAGACTTGTCGATCTCAGTTTCCTTTTATCTATGGCCATGAACGTATTTATTTCCTAAAGACAAATGATTGTACGAGGAGTTTATTTAGAAGATATATAACTTACGATATGAGTTGGATATGGGACATGAATTTGGTTAGAGGTCAAATTTTTGCAATAAATGAGACGTTAAATATAAGAGTACGGGTGGCCAATTGGCCGGAATAGGGGCCGGTGTTGTTTCCTACTTCCTACCGAACTATTACTATATAATTTATATCCCCTTCTGGACAAAGTCAAAGTGCTTTTTGGATTTTTGGTGGTTGATCAATTCCTTTTATTATTGTGTATAGGATTGGGATTGGAAAATACTGTATATGCATAGATTTCGCTATCATATTGATAAAGAAAACCTTTCGATCTTTTCATACATAAATATATGCATAGATTTCGCTATCATACAGATAAAGAAAGCCTTTCAATCTTTTCATACATAATTCCAATTCCTTAACTAAATTTGTACATTTAGAATTTAGAATAGCTAATATGGAAACATGGTGGTTCCAAAAGAATTTAAATGACTTTACCACAAGCAACTTTTTGATTTTTTCTTTTTTTTTTATCTTGTTTAACGATGAATTTCGATCTTTTGACCGATTAATCTACAAAATTTTTGAAATCACCGTCACACAAAATCAAACCAAGTGAAACCCTCGCTTTTCAGAAAATTAGTGTGAGCTTTTTAAAATTGTTTGCATTGAAACCACAATAAAAGAGCTTTGTGCATTTAAATAAGTTAATGAGACCCTAAAACAACTTGACAAGCGTAGCATTGGATATACGAATCTAAAAATTGCTTGTTATTGAATGCCTCTACAAAATAATTTAATTTTGTGGCTGAGGCTTATATAACTTGCCATTTAAAAGAGAATTAAAAGGACAAACATTCTCACCAATAATTGGGCCAAAATTTCAGATAAAATCATTGGGTCAAGTTAGATCATGGGCTAAATAATTGTATAACCCACATAAAACATAGGTACATCTAAAGGACGTACTCATTCCGTCACTTTACTTTCATAATAACAAAGTTTTTAAAAAATATCATTAAATATAAAGTGAACAATTATTACATATTTACATGACATATAAAAATAGCAATGTAAACACTTATTATGAGACGGAGGAGTAAAAGTTAAAACCACGTCTAAAGGACTAAACAATTTAATTGGGTATGTTCAACATTTATAGATGCGAGTCTTCAGTAACGTGTCGGCTTAAAATAGAAAGTAGTAAATTTCGATAGCAACACCACACACTTGAGTGAAATCTTGGTAGATTGTAAAGTTATTACTTATACACTTCTAGTTTTGTAACGTTACTAAGGCTTAAATGCTTAATATGTTAAAAAGTAATATATACAAGGTGTATTCTAGTAGCTTTTTGAAGCATTCGGTGTTTATAATATAATGATTATACGACGGCAAGCAGGGACAGACCCAGAACTCTAAATCATCGGGTGTATAATTTTCTTTTAACGTGTATAAAAAAATATAAATGTGGAAATGTACATTTTCATTAAAGCTAACAAAAAAAAATTAATAAGACACATATTTCCTTCTGACATATTAGTGAACCAATTAAACAAGAAATGTATTTATATGATATAAAATTTTGGGACCAGATTCATTTCGCGAAAATCATAATTTTTACTGAACGTTTATAATAGGCGAGAAACATTCATCAAGTTTCCGTTAACCCCAAGATCCCCCTAGATCCGCCCCTAACGACAAGCTTTTAACTTTGAAATTTTGTTTAAATGCTCATACATGAAGAGATAACAAAGGAAGCGTTTGTTGTTATTGACTAGTTTTCAAATCATTTACACTTTGCAAGTTTGACAAATATAGCCAAGTAATAAAAATAAAAATCGTTGGCTTATAAAGTGATAACTAGCAGGTTACTCGCGTGTTTTGGCGGCGTATATCATATGATTAAAGTTCAGCTACCAAAAAAATAAAAATGACGAGCTGATTAATTTGAGAAAAACAAGAAAAAAATGATCCCGATTCGGCTCGATTAATCCATTTTTACCGGTTTCGACGATCTTCTCAGGTTCGTTTTTAATAACTTTTATTGGCTACCCGAACCGGTGGTGACTCTGATTCCGGTTTAAAACCAATTGAACCCGTCGGTCCGGTCTTGTTTTTAAAACCATATACCATCAATTTGTTTTCATATAAATAGCATCAAGCTTTGCGTGTTTTATTAGTTTGTACATTATGTATAATAACATATATATAATTTTTTTTTATTGTATAGATGTTTTAAAATAATATTTATTAGGTATTTATTGGAAGGGTGTTACATTGTTGCGAATTTAAAACAATTAATTTTTCAGATGTAACTTTATTTTTCATCATTATTAGTAAGTGTGTTGTTTAAAATTTAAGTCTTGCATTTTGAGAATATCTATAGATAAATGGTAAACGAGTATATGAAGAATAATTCATGTCTATGGTTAGTATTTGCTTTTCAAATATTTTAGGTCTAGTCTGTTAAATCATGTCTGCAAAATAATACTCTAATCAAAAAAAAAAAAAAAAAAAAAATGTACAAAATTATAATAGAAAAAATATTATTCTTTTATGCGGCTGTGTACCAAAAGGAAAATGATAAAGAGGTTTAACTAAATGGACCTAAAAGTGGACCTAACACATTGATGACTTGTACATTTATGCAGCGTACAAGTCATTAATTCATTAGGTCCCCTTTAAATGGACCTAATTAGGCCCCTCTCTATCATCACTCGTACCAAAAATGTTAGTAAACAGTAACTAGATAAAATTGTATAGTAGTTAATAAATAGTACTCCTAGTAGGTAAAAAAATGAAATGAAGGGTGGAGATTGAATAAAAACACAAACACACCAATAAAGATCCATCAAACCAAAGCAAAGCTCTCCCAAAATCAAATCTGAAACACTACAAAATCAGATCTCCCTTCTCCAACGTCCGATCTCCAATCACTATTCTTCCCGCCAATTTCACCTTACTCTTCTTTTTTCCCTCTACAGGTAAATTATTAAATATATATATATTTATATTTATATTTAAACCCCCCAAATTTCACAAATCTCCCCTCTAAAGGGGTGTTTGTTTCCAGCTTATTTGTGGGCTTATGAGCTTATTTGATTTCGCCTTATATTTCATGAGCCCCAATTTTCGGCCTTATTTTGAGACTTATTAGTAAGTTTATTGTGATACAATAAACTTATTATATAAGCTCCTAAGTCTCGAAATAAGCCCGAAAATTGAGGCTTATGAAATATAAGCCGAAATCAAATAAGCTCATAAGCCCACAAATAAGCTGGAAACAAACACCCCTT
>LBNU01012541.1:25525-47230 GCA_014162995.1 Artemisia annua
CCTCTTCCTCTGAGATCTGGAACTCCTGAAACTGTTGTTTGAGCATGGATCTCTTCATCCTCTTTGATTCCTCATTGCCACCAAACCTTGCTTTAATAGCCATCCAGATGTCCTTTGCATCGTCCATGTAGTGGAAATCACCTATATGTTCATCTGGAATAGCTTGAAGGAGAATAGTTTGAGCCTTGTTCTCTCTTTGAACTGATAAAACCTCTTCAGCAGATGTAGGAGCCACAAAGGTCAGATGACCATCAGCATCTCTGGTGGTCTTCCTTAACTTGTTTCCATTAAGAACTACCTGCCACATATTGAAATCAATATTAGTGATCCAATTCTGCATCTTCATGGCCCACAAGTCATACTCCTCATTCTTGAGATAGGGAAATTTTGCATTGTTGTTGGTGAGGTTGAGTTGATGTAGTGTTGTAGCATTAATTGGTTGAGTAACTTCTGAATCATCAGATGATCCTGGCATGGTGTTGATTGTAAGAGTTGGAAAAAGAAAGTTGTGTAAATATCACAGAGACTCCCCCGAGGCTCTGATACCACTTGTTGAAACTTAGACCTTGATAGATCTTTGAGCCTTTGGATCGTTAGCAATGTATGTGTAATCACAAACACTCTAAAAGAGAATCTCTACTACTTGTACTGTTTAGCGGAATTATAAGTACAAGCACAACACAATACTAACAATGCTTTGATCCTCTATGGATCGTTTATAATCAACTAATAATGTTCTTCTCCAAAACGTACATAATGCATTAGCAAGGATTCCTTTTATACTACAAGAAACCCTAACCCTTCTTACAAGAATCAAATAACAGTAAAACAATAAAAGATATTCTATATATCTTGTCCTAGAATAAACTAAGTCTACATTCTACGGATTAACTATATCCGCAGAATCTTCTCATCCGCAGGAACACTTGTCAGCAGAAACCAGTAAAGCTATCCACAGTATCCTTTCAGCAGCATTCCTCAGCAGTAGTTTCTAGAAATCCCAACACAAGCATAGAAAGAAAAGAGATGAGAAGATAAAAACGCAAACCGGACACGATGATTTATAGTGGTTCGGCACGAAGCACCTCTTCGTCCCACTCCACTCCCCGAGTACCACACTCGAGAGTTACTTCACTAATCAACACGCTCCATTATGGCGGAACAAACCGTACACAAGCTTACACCAAGTTTACCGACACTAAGCGGAATGTCGAGTTCTAATCGTAGCTAGAACCAATCTACTCCAAGGCCCACGTGGTCACACGAACAAGCGCACTTGTCCTACTTGGATCGACACTCAATCCAAGCCTTCACACAAACGTATACTTGAATCCTTCCTGATTCAAGTCTTCACATACACGACCACTTAAATCCTTTCCCGATTCAAGTCTTCACACACACGACCACTTGAATCCTTNTTTACCGACACTAAGCGGAATGTCGAGTTCTAATCGTAGCTAGAACCAATCTACTCCAAGGCCCACGTGGTCACACGAACAAGCGCACTTGTCCTACTTGGATCGACACTCAATCCAAGCCTTCACACAAACGTATACTTGAATCCTTCCTGATTCAAGTCTTCACATACACGACCACTTAAATCCTTTCCCGATTCAAGTCTTCACACACACGACCACTTGAATCCTTCCTGATTCAAGTCTTCACATACACGACCACTTAAATCCTTCCCACTTCAAGTCTTCACACACCGACTTCACTAAGTCCTAAATTACACACTACAACTTCACTATGTTGTAGTCTTCACCACACACTATACAACAAATACAAAACCTATTCTAGTTACAACACTTCTTGGACTTTCCCCTTTGTCCAAGTTCAAACCTAACCTCGACTCACACACAAGTCGGAACTACTAATATACAAGAATAGAGTTTAGAGGAAGAACAGAATCGTAACACTAGTTACGTTTGTGTGTGGACTCAATAACACTTCGATTCTTGACGACTTCGAGTGTTCTTCTCTTACACATGAGGTAGAGGAATAAGAAAATCGTAACACTAGTTACGTTTGTGTGTGGACTAAACAACACTTTGATTCTTGATGACTTCGAGTGTTCTTATGTTGCACATGAGGTAGAGGATGACAGGATCATTTATAAACACATACCAAAGAGTTATAGCGATCAAAGAAGAAGGAAGAAAGAAACAGAAAGTTTTGTGCAAAGAGGATCAGTTTTTCTGATGAAAATGGGTCAGTATTTATAGCCAGCTCGAGGAGTAGGGAACGGTCCCTTATCAATAAGGGACCATTACCTATTTAAGGGACCTCCCGACAGTTTTTGTCCTTTTGTGGTGAAATGTTATCTGATGAAATTTTATCTGATCTGGGCGGGAAAAGTAGCTGTTTGGGATTTGAAATTCAAATTCAAATTTATTTTTCTTTAAAACATTTCTTTATAAATACAAAAATAATTTGTCTATTTTATTTTTGTAAAATATTGTCACATTTATAAAATGTAAGATTTAAGGACAAAAGGATTTTCTTTGATCACTTAACAAAGTTGGTATAGTCTTTGTTCATACCTGAAGTGATGTAGACTTGAGTCGTCGAGAGACGTTGATGTATGAACGAGTAACTTGTGCACTTTACGTTATGTATTACAAGTTACGTGTTTGTCATCATTAAAACATGAAGACACTGTATAGATCAAGGTTGTAAAAATCGCTAGGCGCTAGTGAGGCGGTCGGGTGGGGCCTAGCGATTAATCGGTTAGGCGGGGATTAATCGGGGATTAACCGGATTGGAATTTTTATGCATAAAATTGTAATTTTAGATATTAATATTATATTATATTATATGTATAAGATAAGCATAATGCATCAAAGTTCAAATATTTTAGGTATTCAAATATAAACATAATACATAATTCTTTAGATTTCAAAGTCAAACATAGATATTACTCGGTTTGTTGACCAATTTTTAAGCGATCTTTGACTAATTTTATCCGATTAATCGCTTTGTTGACCAATTTTTAAGTGATTTGTCTGACTTTTAAGCGATTTTGTTGACCGAATTTTAAACGATTTTGTCCAATTAGACTGATTTTGTCCGATTAATCGGTTTGTTGACCAATTTTTAAGCGATCTTTCACCAAAGCGATTAAATAGGCCGATTATGATAAATCAAGGCGCTTAGTGAGCGATCAGCGATTATGCGGGGATTAATCGGCCGCCTGGACCGATTTTTACAATAGAGGTGTAGATTAAACGTCGTAACGTTTCCAATAAGATTAAAAATGATGATTATGCGAATTCAATAAGATTAAAAACAATATTGTTTGGAACTAGTATATATATCAATGGAGTGTATAGAAGTTTCAGGTAGAAATCAAGCAACAACGTACAAAATCCAAAAGCATACAATTCCAATTCAATGGGTAATATCATGAAATTGCATATATCATGGTTTAGACTAACACGCCCCTTCGGCCTATGAATGTTATTATAAACCGAGTCATTATAAACAATTTGTTAGAAATATGATTTTACCAATTTGTTCACAAGAGCCCTTTCGACATATACTCTTGATTAAACCTTTATATGTCCATTTAACTTGTATATTCATAGTTATCAATTATTAAATACCAAACATATTTGCGCGCCATATCAATATCTACATTAATCCAAACAAGTATAACTAAACTACTCACTCATATTAAACAAAGCAATAAACTCATAAACTTTAGCATTAGAAAACATGATTAAAGGTCTTGCAATGATGTAAATAAAATTACAAATGATTGGGCTTTGATGCCTCAAGTATTGGTGATGATTTCTTGATGTTTTGACCTCCAAATGATGACTTCTTGGACCTCTAAAGTTTCCTGAGATTTTATGGAGGAATTTTGTGATTGAGAGAGAGTATGGTGGTAGGAGAGATGTTCTCTCAAGTTGGGATGATGAAAACATACATAAATGATGTCTATTTATACTTGAACCAAGGCCTAGGGTCATTAATGCTCAACTTGGTGACTAAGTAGCGTGGAATGGACTAGAATCTGCTTGGGAAGGATCTAGAATTGTTTTATACACGAATGGAGTCTTAGTGATGAAGAAAGGCAGACAAGGCAGCTCCAGCCGATCGGCTGGTCTTCTACGTTCCCTCCAACCGAATCGGTTGCGGGCTGTAACCGATCGGCTGAAGGCCTTCAATAGGGGATTTTTATTTCTTTTTCCGGTTTGGTTTGCCGAATGCTGGTCTCTTGTTTGTAGCTCTTTATTCTTCATCCAAACTTGGACTTTTCACTGTCTTGGAACTTGGAAGCATGGATTTGTTGATTCACTTAGTCTTTGAAAGGCTTCCGAGGTGATTCTTGATGCGGGAATCTTCATATGTGCATAAATATTCATTTATTCGTCATTTCTTCTTCTTTTTCTTCATTTTCATGTACTTGGCTATAAATGAACTAACATACACACTTTATACGATTAAGCAACAAAAGCATTTGATTATAACCAAATAACATGCACAAAAGCTATGATAACGCTCCTAAAAACATACTCAATTTGAGCGTTATCACAAGCCTTTGCGAAGCCTTGGCGTTTCTTAAAGCAGCAAAATAATATTTATAGATTTATGTATTTATAATTTTATATCATTTTTTAAAGTAATTTAAAGTACTAAAGCCCAAATCTCAAATAGCCAGGTCCAAGTAGGAATTAAGTTTTGAAATTACGAGGCCCAAGAAGGAAATAGCCCAAATACTAGAAATTCAAGCCCAAATCTGTAAACTACTAAATGCTTCTAAAAATGGTGTCACGCCTTACAAAAAGGCGCGCCTTTTCTCACCTTATCTCACGCTACGCCTAGAGCGGCCGCCAAGGTCCATTTCGTGGTGGCGAGGCTATGCCTTGCGCCTTGACGTGCCTTTTATAACACTGAGTGTATTGATGATTATGTGACTATGCATCAATCTGTTATAAGTGGTACCAAAGAATTTCAATGTGTGCATGAATATTGTGAAGTTTTGTATTAATATATAAGCATCATCATTATGATACAAATATATGTTCGTTGGACATCTAATATAACTGTTGTCGTCGTTAATACAAACAAACAACACCTAACAATCACACGTTTTTAAATGGAAAACAAATAGTCTTATTATATTCAGATTTAGACATTTCCGTCTCAGATTCAGAGCCTCTTAATAAACAAACACCACCTTACTTTAACTATTAGTTTGACTATCGGGTATGGACTTCAACTTAACTTCCGTTAACTAACCAATCATATCGAGTCTTCTGACTCATAAAAGTCTAGTCAACTATTTTAATGGCATTTTAGTAAATATATACTTAAGACTCGATTTTGGGTATAACACCATAAGTGGTACTTGTGATCAATAGGAAATATGCATTCAAAAGTTGATTTCAGTAAAGTGTTGAATGGTGCTATTATTGAGAATATAATCGGCTTGATTCTTTATTGACTCAATAAATTACAATATATAGTTTTGTTTTGATTATTCTAGATGCTACATTGGTGAGCTAGGTCTAACAAGCTTAACAAAGCCCATCATCACTAATAAAGCTAACGTCTAACACTCCCCCGCAGTTAGAGCGGGAGATGACCGATCGTTCAAACAGAACAAAATTCTTCAAATAAAGCAGACGGCAACCCCTTGGTAAATAAGCCACATATACCCCTAAGTACATGTACAAGCGAACACATATAAACTAATAAGCCGTATATAAGCTTAAACAAATACCCCTACGTACATGTACAAGCCACATATGTCTTTTTTATGGTGGATTGAAGTGCAAAGTTTATTGGTATACTGTTTCTAAGTTTTTTTGAGCTAAATTACATTACGAAAAGCAATATAAGTGTCATCATGGTATTTAAGCTGAATTGTAAACAAAGATATCAAAAAAAATGGGATCCAAATATATATAAGCTCGTAATTCAAAAGTAACTTAAATTCATATAATCATATCAAAATCTAACAAATGATACTCAAACATCCGAATTTCAATACTTTACAAACTACTATATTTGAACAGCATAAAAACATCAGTATTTAAATGCTCGTGTGCCTCTCTTTGCATCCGGGTCTAAAACGAAAAATTGTCTAAGCCGACCATCAACTTTTGCCTACCACTTAAATCAAATGGCTCGAAATCTGATCTGAAGCTGAATATCTGAGAAGAATCAATCTCGTCTCCTTTGAACACATACGATACGATTGTTCCATTATCCGTCATAGCCCTTGTATCTGCATCATACAGGCCAGTCTTGATTGGCTTATTTCCAATATCTTGATTCACATTAAAAATATACTTTCTCCCATGATTGATCGATGTTAAGAACCCAAATCTCCCAATAGCCGTTTGGTGGCTTAAAAGCGAACCCTAACTTCCCTGAGTATAGTACTTTACTAGCTGCTTTGATGTGCCATCTTGTAGATCCCAATTCGTAGACGGTTGTTGTAGTATGGATCTTTAACCTTTAACTTGTAAAGGGTTTAGCAACTTCGGATAAATCCTAAGCTACTAAGTGGAATTCTACCTGTAACTTTAATGAGTATGCGGAATCTACTCAGTAAGGCTAAGAAGAACACAAACAATAAGAATAGCAGAACACAATAATAATATCAAACCAAGCCTCAATATTATTAATACGATCACTCTTAATAGTGATAGGGTTTTACAACCTTGAAGCTATGAACTAACTAACTAACTAATATATGAAACGTGTATGTTTTTATGTGTCGTTGTTTTTTCTACACCAAACATGCGTGCCTATCATCTCTTTATATAATAGAGATGCTAGGGTTACAAACTTATCCTACAAGTAAAACAATATCTTCTGTAATCTTTTAATAAAGATAAGTATTTTGCATGTACTCCATCAGCTTATAGAATCTTCATTATGCATATTTAGTCCTTCAATTATCTTCATTGAAGCATATGTAGTTTTGTTGTATCAAATCACATATACACGATTGTATATGACCTAACAATCTTCCCCTATTTGATATTACAAAACTATCTTCATGAATTCAGCAATCTTCAATGATGATAATCTTCAAACCCATTGTTTCATTCTAGACGTAAGTACTTTCAATGAACGAACAGTACCTTCATTAGAACAGTACTTTAAAATAACCATCGAGCAGTACGTTGGAGAAACTTGAGCAGTACTTTGCTTTCAACAACAGTACTTTGAATAATTGTGCAGCAGCACTTTGGATAAATAAGCATAGCAGCAGTACCTTAAGTACAAGAGCAGTACTTTCGAATAACCAATAACTCTACTCTTGCTAAGGCATATCCACGTCCAAATCACAAATCAAGCAGCAGCAGTACTTTGAATTAGATATGCAGCAGTACTTTAATAATGGAGCAGTACCTTCGTGCCTTCATGAATCTTTGCACACCTTGATGCCTCAAACAAACCATTAATAAATTACTTTGAAGGCCACCTTGATAGCATATCAGTACCTTGGAGAATATTAGAGCAGTACGTTGCCTCTTCAAACAACAAATCAACACAGCAATAAGAACTTCAAAACATAGCAGCAGTATCTTCGAAAACGTGTAGCAGTACCTTGGAATAATTCCTTGGAGCAGTACTTTGAAAATAATGCATCAGTTTTAAAATTCTTAACAGCAGAATATCAATACACACGCTCCATAAAGATCGGACGATTCTTGCAATAAACGACAACCCACGTGATCACAAACGCACCAACAACTTAATTTAAATCGTAACATCACTAATCCATGTTGTCGCCATGTTATGAAGATACCACCAATCATCAGATCCATACAGTGTAAGACACCAACTTGAATTAATGGTAACAAGACAAAGAGAATGACAGTTGTACAATGATATCTCTCTACCGACCCATTATAATATACCATCATCAACAAATTGATTAAACTATACTTTGAATAATTTGTACGAAGTTCCCAATACCAGATAATAAATTCAATCGACCCATTAGCACTTTATCACCAATCGCAGATCTTGTATGAGGTAACCAATTTATATCTATACTACATATAAAGGAAAAAGAGTCAAAGTGGAAAAGTGAAAAGTCAATATTGTTGAAATGTTGAAATGTTGAAATCTTATTAAAGGAAATTATGAATGTAATTAATATTATTATTAAAACACCCCATTACTTAAAATTACAAACTTATCCTACAAGTAAAACAATATCTTCTTAATCTTTTAATAAAGATAAGTATTTTGCATGTACTCCATCAGCTTGTAGAATCTTCATTATGCATATTTAGTCCTTCAATTATCTTCATTGAAGCATATGTAGTTTTGTTGTATCAAATCACATATACACGATTGTATATGACCTAACACATCTTGAACACATTCAAGGGTTGGGGCAGGCGGTGTTAATATTTCCCACGTTGTTGAATATGCAGCGACTCTCAAGATGTCACCGTTTGTTAGCAACATGTAGATTGAACCCCTCATGGTAATCGGTTCTGGGTTAGTTATGAAGACACAATAAGGCAACATAACAAGATCTGGTAACGGCTTCCATAACCATTCATTTGAGTCGAAGATTTCAACACGATAAGTGCTGTATGGCTTCTTATCCTTAGTTATCACACATTCACATTCCAACAAGGGGAAAAAACTTTATTAGAACGAGTACAAATAAAATCGTATTTTTAAACCCTCTTAGACCTCAAAATATTAATAACCCCCTAATGAGATCAGTAGACTACTTATTCAACAAACACATTCTTATACATATAAATAATAGAGAGAGATCGAGACTTACCGGGATTTAGGTTCAGATAATCTAACGATCTTGTAATGCAATGGATTCATGCTCCGAATAACGATTGCAACCTTTTCCGTCATATACTTTGTTTTTCGATTTGGCAACGGCAAAACCTGCTGAGTTGCGGGTTTACATATGTGTGGTACAAATCCATCATATGAAACCTAGGATTAGGACTCTTGAACCCCTTATCGTGTCTTGCAAGAGACAGCCAAACACGATGTTGTTTCTCTTCTTATTGTGATCAATAAAATATGAATCATATGTGAGCTTGTCAAGATCATTGCTCGTACAACGCCAGGCGTCAAGAGTTTTCAATGAACCAGAAAGGTTGGAACCCATTGTTATCGAGAAGATGGTTATGATTGTTAATGGTCGAGTTAAGTAGACTTAGGATCAAATAAGAAGAAACCTTAAAATGAGAAGGATGAGAAATAACTATAACCACGGATTAGAGATGCATCGACTTGAATTAGATGCATCCCTAATCTTTTAGATGCATCCTAATATATTTTCTTGCTAAAAATTAGATGCATATACATATATTAGATGCATTTTAGCAAGTTATGCAAATTGTATGTGTTTTTCGTCCTCTGCGGGTCAAATTTATTGCAAGTACTACTATGCATCATTTTCACTTTAAAATCAGTTTCGAAGCTAGTTGGAATGCATCTAAATGAATAGAGATGCATCTAATTCAAGTCGACGCATCTCAAATATTTGGTTGTAGTTATTTCTCATCATTCTCATTATAAGTTTTCTTCTCACTGGCTCCCCACCCAGTTAAGTATTTATGTAGGTATAAGTGTATAACCGACTATAATAATTATATGTCAATGACTTAGGATCAAATGAGAAAAACTCTTAAAATGAGAAGGATGAGAAATAACTATAACCACATATTAGAGATGCATCGACTTGAATTAGATACATCACTAATCTTTTAGATGCACCATAATATATTTTCTAGCTAAAAATTCGATGCATATACATATATTAGATGCATTTTAGCAAGTTAGAAAAATCCTATATATTTTTCGTCCTCTGTGGGTCAAATTTGTTGCAAGTACTACTTTGCATCGTTTTCACTTCAAAATTACTTTTGAAACTAATTGGGATGCATCTAAATGAATAGAGATGCATCTAATTCAAATCGACACGTCTCAAATATGTGGTTATAGTTATTTTTCATCCTTCTCATTATAAGTTTTCTTCTCACTAGATCCTTACCCGTATGTCACTTTATTTTTTACTTTTTTTTTTCAGATAATATGGAAAGCTTACAAAATATGAACCTTTATTCCTATTTGTACCTCTTTTTATATAGTTACGAGACCTTACGAACCCGTGCGATGCACCTGCTGTGTCAGTTGTTTAGATTCTACGTGTTTTGTACGTGATGTTATTGCATACGTTTATATATTTTTTTAATCAAGGTTGTGTTAATGTTTGTAATATATGTTTGTAATCAAGGTTGTGTTGTGTTAATGTTATTGCATATGTTTATAACTTAATAATAAACACCTTACGTAAATAAAATATTATTTCGTATATATTGATGTTAACATAACTTTAGTTTTTAATTTATGACAATAAGTTTTATAACTTCAGTTATTTAATAAGAAATATAAAATGTCATTGGATTTAATATACACAAATTAAGTTGTGTTATATATATTGTACTATGTAGTATAACATATGATTTATCTTTCTAAACACATATTCTTATTACTCACATTGACACAATCATCATGACAACCCATAATGTTTGGATGAGTAACTTAGCTAATTCAGCCAAATCAAGCTATGTGAGAGACATGATGCTTGTACATTACGAACGTGAGGTCAAGGTGACATTTGCTGATGAAGAAGATTTGAGGGAAAAAACCATAGAAATTATGGATCGTGTCAATCATAGGTATGAAATACTAAAGGGGTTAAAGGTGCTATGTGGTTCAGTATCTGGTGTTGAGTCCATTGGTAATATTGAGAAGATGCAAAGAGAAGATTTAGCCGATCTTTGGAAGCTGATGCATCTAGTTACTCAAAAATACGTGCGTATTCGTGACCTTTTTTCCTTTATGGAGAAGCTGGAAGCAATGCAATTTTAATATTTAGTTTGTTTTTTTTGTTTATTTTTTTTTTTCATATTATTATTGATATTCTTATAATTTTAATCCCTTTTTACGTAGCTTTTTATGTTTATATTTACAAAATCACATTTATTTGATATATTTTTGTTTACATTTATTTTTATGTTATCTAATATATTTAAAACAAAGTTTAATAGATTTATAATAATATTTAAATATCAAAAGTTTAAAAGTAGATAGAGCGGAAGAAAATTCCAATTATCACATACGGAGTAATATTAAATTTATATAAATCATGAATTTTTTACGGAGTATATTTTTTTTAAGAATTTTGGAAGTCTTGAGAACGATTTATGTATAGAAAAAGCTTGTGTCTGATTCGATGTCATTTGTTTTAGCATTTTGTGTCATATAGATAAGTATATTCAAAATAGTCGACAAAAACATAAAATTAAAATAAACTTGAGTAACAAATATATATGTTATACGGGACATTCATTTCTAGATCCTATTGCTTCCTTTGTTACGTTACATTTTCTAGAATTAACAATTTTCTTTTTTTTTTACATTAGAATTAACATTTGATACTTTGAATATCACATATAGTAAATTAAAACATGTTCTAACTACTAATAAATGATTTGATTGACATGCATGAGAAAACCAAAAGTCTGCATGGGAAGACTAACAATCTGCAAAACCAACACCGCGTTTAATTTTTGTAATGATTAAGTTTATTACTATTAATTTTTCACATTATTTATTTGGAACGTATGATTATTTAGTCTCATAAGTGTTCTTCAAGTTTTTTAAAAAACACAATCTATCACTTAAACATACTAAAATCTTCATCAAAAAAAATGTCTGACACCCCCAGACTCGATGAACTTAAGGACCTTTGTGATTCCGACAAACTTCACCATTGCATAAAGTTCATATTTTGTCAAGAGATTCCCCTTAACGAAGCAATGATAATGTGGTTGGGTGCCAAGCGTGATGAGATCCGCTTGAATGTGGATGATCGAACTGAGAATCTAAAGGAGGTCTTAGAGATTAATTTTGATGAAGAAGAATCGGCTGAAGATGGTTATGAGTTCCTTCAAGAGGTGCAGGTGATGGAACGCCGTTTGCTGGAGTCCTTATAGGGTGTTTTGGTTGACCTTCGTGCCCTTATATCGAAGAAGGAAGAAGCCGTGGCCACTATGGATAAGTATGATGAACCCTCCAGGTGAATGGTTGTTTAGTATCTTTTTGGGTTGTCAGGTCGTGTTAGGCAGTTGGATTGGTTTGGATGTTATTTGATAAGTTGTAAGTTGGTGTTTTGATGAAGCTGCTTCATGTAACACACACATAAGGAGCTCTCTGGAAAAATATATGTGTTCACCGATTTTAGGGGTTTCAATTTTAAGCAACCAAACTTTAATCAATCAATAATAAATCAAAATAAACGGTCTATTCAAGATATTGATTGTTTCTTCATCAACACAATCATCCATTTGGGTGTTATCGATTTATTTATCATCACCACAACCATTCATTTTGGTGTTTATTATTCAGGTATTAAATCTTTAATTGCACGCTAATATGAGTTTTAAGTTGATTAGTTTTCAATGTTTATTGTGGTTTGGAGATTGCAATATGCGTAGGGTTTGGATTTGGTTGTGTGACATGTTGTGGTTTGCTTTTGCTAGTATAACAATCACATCGTTTAACCATAAAGGATTTAAGGATATTGATTAAGGGCCAATTTTATGATGGAGTTTGTTTATGGAAATTGCTAATATGACTTAACCTTATGGTTGTAATACACAATTCTGAATATAATCTTAATTACATGGCATATCTAGTTAAGATTAATGAAATCAATTTTTACATATAGATGTAATATTGAAATAGTTTAGTTTATCGGCACCTGCATCCCCACACAATCTGTTTTTGCTATCTTGATCCGCCCTATGAAGCAGAATGTGGATGAATGTCATGTTTGATTGATGAGATTGTACTTAAATGGGTGCGGCTGAACTCAACAACACATATATGGTGGTTGTGAATTTGATATGGTCACATATATTTGTTATTCATAGATAGAGCCTTTAGTTGAAGGAATTTTAATATGAAATATTCCTTAATGTGACAGGTCATCTGATGTTTATACTGAGGAAAGGTTACACACGTTTATCGGAACAAACCAAAATGCATATATGTTATAAATAATAAGCAAGAAGATCTGTCATTCAACGCTTTTTGTAAAGATTTAAGTTGTTAATTGGGGCATGGGAAATCATTAACAGGACATCTAAACTTAAATTTCTTCAAGTTGATCATATTCCATTGTGGTTAGCGGTTGTTATCGAGTAATGTATATGTATATCTGTCAAGATATGCAATCATTGATACATAGCAAACGCCGTCCCAATGGATGATGATTGGCTGAAGATGCTGATGACTTACGTATAATGATTTTGTGATAGTTGGAATGAGAGGTAAACTATTACGCACAGATAACTCAAATGTTGTTGATTTATGTATACATAATTTTTAACATTTAGGATGAGATATAATTTACAATGCTGATATAGCGTATTGATAGGATTGATGTTTGGACCAACACTAATATAGTTAGCGGATTTGGCTGTTTGTGTTGAATATGTTATAAATGTACCATGTCGTGTACTTACTATATGTCGCAGATCTCGGAAGATCATCCGAACATACCTCAAGTTATAGATAACACATATAGTGTACATTACAATGGGAAGTAGAATATCTGGATGTTTCATGATATTACCAACCATATATCGTATTGGTCCATGTATGTTAATTTCGATAATATTCTTTGCGAATTCAACTTGTAATAAATATTACTGTATTTCAATTTAACCATTAGCTATATTCCTCTCAGGTTAAAGAATGTCGAGAGCAAGTTGAGTAGCAGTGACGTCGTGTTGCGGGTTATACAGGTCAGTTATAACATCTTGTTTAGATTTATATGGTAGTGTACACTGATAATTGAGTTAACTTTTTTCAACTGTACTCCTATATTAACAAAAATGATATGCTGGTTCATTGACATCATATAACATATGACACAAAATAAAATATCAAACGCAAATTTTACTCACAAATAAATTATGATAATACACATATAACCATTATAGGGTGTATACTAAATGGGATGTCTTTTAATGTGTAAAATGATACAACCATCATATGGATCATCATATAAATCAGTAATGAATATGAAAGGGAAAATGGTATTCAGGGAAATCAAACATTAGTAAGTTGAGTAATAAGTCATAAGCCACATATGTGTAACAATTTAAGTGATTGACCTTATTATATGTTGTCTAACATACCATTTTATAGATCTTCAATCTTCACGTTCTGTTACATGTTTGATTCCAACGATGATATTTGTCTCACATATTTTTACTGGAAATTGTGTGCATCTCATTTTGAATGGCCATCTATTCATAGTAAATGTGAATGTAATTTTTGGTATGAAAACCGTGTTCCCTGTATTTGCCCCACATATGATTTCTGCTTCAATAACCAACCGTCCAAACCGCTTGATAATTAGGAGGGTTCCAATTACCAAACCTTTCATTGGATCCGCATCCTTGATGAGCACAACTATTAGGTTTTTTTGCAGCCTTAGGATATTTGGTGGCATAACCTGGGTATGTGTAAGAGGTGACATTGTGTTGGTATGTGATAATATGAAGACATCCGTTACTTATTTATATTAACACATGTCAGGGTAAATAAACTGAAACATTAATTGTTGAGCAAATGAAAAATAAATTTTGGCATGATTGCATTGTGTGAAGTAGTATAGAATTATTATGGGTGTCCTTCTGATATAATGGGTAACTGAATATTAATATTTTTTCACATAATTATGAAACATTTAAGATATGTAACATATCATTTTATGATATATGGAATATGGGTAACTGAATATTAATTTATTTAAAATACTAATTTTACGAAACATGGGAAATGTGATAATGAGTTTAAACCTGCATTTTGCTAATCATAACTACTGACGTAATCATCATTCATCTGTTAATAACATAAGTTATTGATAATCTAGATATACTTAACCGGTATATCTACATTTGCCGAACTAGGGGGTGCCAATGACAATTCCAAATTCACATATTTCCTTTGATGCTTAGCTTTGAAATAGCATTGTCACAACTTCTGTGTGCTTTTAGCAACATGTAGGTTTGGATTTTCTTCTATCTGCTTCTTTTCTTTTTCCAACCTTCTTATTAGATTTTGCTTACTGTCATCAGATTGGCAACCTTCATTTTGAGCCTACAATACAATGAACATGGCTGTCAATAAAATTCTCATAAGCAAACGCTATAAAAAATTCACAATAAACACACATAATAAAATAATTATTAACCTGGAAATCGTTAATTATTTTGTTTAAACTCATAAGTTTACGTTAGGGCCAGCGTTTAATACCAACACGCCTACAGTTAAACTTGAGAGCAGTTAAACCAATACCAAGCTCTTATGCAGCTTCCAGTATTGTCATGTGAAAGTATTGACTTATTACTTCTTTACTGTATGACATATTGTTTTAATCTGAGTTGTGATTGTGTATAAACAATATGATAAGTTTAGTTGGATGTTAGAGGGTGGCTTTTAAAAGCCACACTAAGCTGTTTAGTTCCCAGCAGTTACAAAAAAGATTTATAACTTGTGCTTAATCATAAATCTGCTTTATTATATATTAATAAGCTGACTTTTCACATGTATTGTTATTTATTGATACATGAAGAGTTATGTACTGCTAGTGTGGGTGATTTTTATGTGCAATGGTTGTGTTGACATGTTCAATGATCAGTTTGAAATTTAAACCCCTGCATCCCCAATACCTTTACACTGTTAGGACTAAAATATGATCACACGGTAAGCGTAAACATTCAGGATTTAAGTACTTTTATCAGCGCAACAGACACATCAGACCATAAATGGGGTATACATGTATCTAAATTACTTTTTGTTATCTATACAGCATTTGCCCACATGTCTGCATAATAAACTTGATAGATTGCTGATATGTGTTAAATCACATATCCTTTATTCACCATTTTAAGATCAAAAACGACCAAAACTAACCATTATTGCCAAAGATTGTGTGTTTTTGCGTTTATGAATGTGCAGGTACGGATATTGAGGAAATGGACAAAAACCGAGCCAAAAACGACAAAATGAGCACGGGATTTTGGAAAGAGCGTGAAAAGCCGAGACCGGGAATCAAGAAGTCAAAGATTAGCTCAAAATCCCAAAAAGACCCTTGGAAATTCATGAAGGTGCAAATTTGGTCCTTGGATTTAAGTTAGAGAATTTATAGATTTAGTCCTTGAAGATGGGAAATCTACACTATTGGTCCTTGTTATAATCCTTAAATCCTAAGACTAAAAATAATAACTAAAGGGCTGGTCCAAGTTTATCATTTATAAACCCAATCCTTTAAAACCCATACAAGCCCAAAACCCGGCCTGCTATCACATAATAACCCGACCCAACCTCTTATTATAATCTCAGGGTCAAACCCCCAATTCTCACCAGTCAAAATAATATATAAAATCCCTAAATCCACCCTCTATTCTCTGTTCATCCTCTACCTCTCACCCACGAATTACCATCCGTACCCCTATCCAAGCTTGGTACTTGGAATCTTTCAGCTGACTCAGACGCACCTGACACCAAGGAATGCCAGCGTGGAGGAATGGAGTGATTTCATTGGTTGAGACACCTCACCAACTCAATCCGAGGGCTGTGATTGGATATGATGATGCAATGGGATCAAAGTTGGGATATTCTGAATAGATGCTTTCTCTGGATCTTTCTAAATACCTCGAGCTCAGTGGCTATATAAGGAACCTCACCTCTCACAGATTCGTTTAGTTAGCTAGTGTAGATTAGCTTAGGAGTAGTATAGAAATATAGTAACAAAACTCTGCCCATTTACTTTCTCAGTTTTTTAGTGTAAATTTCCTTTCAATTGTAATACTTTACTTTTAATGAAAATTTAGTTTACTTTTAAATCAATTCTGCTTATTGCTTTTAGCTTATTGTTTTTGTTTTAATCTCTTTAATTTCAGCAATTTCTTAGTTTTATAAACATATAGTTTACTCTTTCATTTAAATTCAGTTTTACCTTACCAAAAGTTTTAGAAAATCAGAAATCAGGAAATACAAAAAGTAGTGTTGGATTTGATTCAGCTTTCAAATAAGCTGATAAGTAGTTATTCACATCTTATATTAGCTTCATAGCTATTGTAAGTTTGTGGTGTTAGTTTTCACTAAGTCCTTGTTCATTTCTCATCAAACGTCAATAAAAGTCAAATGTTAGTGATCCTTTGTGAATTCTGATAGTTCAAGTGAGATTGGGAAGCACTTGGCCTGTCTAAAGACAGGCATGCATAGTGAATCACCTCTGTTCTAGCTGAGGTGAAAAGCTATTGTAAGTTTTTGTTTCAAATTTCATAATGTTTAGTTCAAATTTGTGATTCTGTGTTTTTGTCAATTTCAGTTGTGTTAGATTGTTCATTTAGCTTCTATTAGTGTAATCTTAGCTGTTTAGATCAGAGATTTGGTGATTTATTGTTTACTTCATGATTTCATTCAGCTAGTAGATAATAAGGGGGTGTTTGGATCTATTAGTAACTATGCTGAGATGTTGATGGTTTACTGATATAGCTTCACATTTACCTCACTTTAGGCTTCAGTAATTAAAATTGAGCATAAGTTTAGTAGTATAGTTAATAGAAAGTCAAAGTGGGATTTAATGATAGCTTACTGTTAGCATTTGTAAGAATCAGTTAGCGTAATGGTAGTGGTAGTTACAATTTAATGTTAGATAGCTTAATCTAGTTGGATAGAAGCTTAATATTACAATTAGGAATAGATTTAGTTAGTAGAAATTGAATTAAGTCAACTAGTGATTTTAGCCTTAAGTCAACTGTTTCAAGTTTTAATACTCTACAGGTTGCTGATCTTGCATTCAATTAGGATAGTTATTGATAGTTAGTGATAGGGCTTTACATGTTTTTGAGTTCTTAGCTTGGTGTACTTGCTTTTGCCCCCATTTGCTTTATAGTTTCAGCTTTATTGGACTGCTTATTAGCTTATGCAAGTTAGGGACATAGTAACAGTCAACAATAGCTTAGATGCTCATTCCTACCTGTTTAGGTACTGATGTGAATCTGTCACTTGATGATTTACTGCATCTTGTGTTTGTACCTGTGATTTTTGTGTTTACACATGATTAGTATACACCTAGGGTAAGAATTAAGCTGCTTAAATTCATATTAGTTAAACTGTTCGTGCATAATAATAGTCAACTGTAGCAGCTTTAGTGTTTGTTCAGTCACCTGTTCTTGGCTTCTATTAGTGTAGCAATCGTACAATTGTGATGGGGCTTTTTAGTTTTCTATAATCTCAGTACTGCTAGCTATCTTTTGCCCCCATTAGTTTGACCTCTACAGCTTATTTGTTCTGCTTATTTGATCTGCAATTAAGGTGTATAAGTCATTGTTACTGAAATTTACATAGGATTGAATTGGAGCATATTAGCTTGTAATCTGAGCTTTACTGGTTGCTTAGGGTAGATTTGTGCTTACTTAAGTGATTTACATGTTTCATGAATCTTCAGCTTATCCTGATTTGCTTTTGCTTATTCAAAAGTGCTTATGCAACTGCTTCTTTGTTCATTTGAGTAATCTGTGTTGTTTCTTGGACTGATTTGTATTTGTTTAAGCATAATTCAGTAGTAGTAACCTTCTGTGTCAGTTTTATCAAGATTTGTTGCAAGTGCTTATAAATAAGCACTTGTAATAAGCTGAAATAAGCCCAAAAAGCACTTTTCTGCTTATTTTTCAATCTTTCTTATTTTTCATAGATTTCAAATATTATTTTAGAATTCTCATAAAAATTTCAGAATTTTTCTCATTCATTTACTATTTCTTTTTATTTTTAAATAGTTTTTAGAATTCTTAATCATTTTTAATTTCAAATTAAATCACAAAAAGAAAAAAAAAATAGTTTCTGATTTTATTTCTAATTTTCATTTTCAGTTTAATAATATTTTTAGAAAATAAATTTGTAGAATAAATTTTTCATTTTAAAATTAGTTTGATTTTCTTTTATTAAACAAAAATACAAAAATAGTTTTTAATTCATATTAAATAAATAAATAATCAAAAATATATTTTTCATTTTCCTAAAATTTTCTTTTATCATTTTTAAGTTTTATAAATTTCATTTGAGCCCGTAGGTTTAGTATAGCTTAGATTTCGCGTTTTATTTTGCTAATTAGACGTTTTTTTTAGATCGCGTTTACGTTTTTGTCGTTTATGCTTTATGTGCTTGTACCTTTAGTTTTCTCATTTGATTTTGATTGTTAATTCATAATTTGTAGTGTAATAATCCAAAAACCAATTTTAATTTTTCATTCACTTCACACGAGCACATTCGTACGTCGAAAACGCCGTCAAACCTTCGTTGGGAAACGACCCGGGGAATATTCTCACGAATATTCCTTTGGAATAAACGTACTACAAAATACCTACATCAATTGCTGAGCAAACAATAGGTGTTTTAGTGGAATGTCAGCATCAGCGTCTACATTGAGTAACGTGTGTCAATATAAACAAACAAAAGATGCGGTGGTATGGACATTTTGTTATTCAATATTGGCATAGGTACTCCATGTCTGACATTGAATTAACATTAGGGATTAGGGAAGGGCATTAGGATCCGCATATACGTCGAGAATCGGATGTCAATATAAACAAACAAAAGATGCGGTGGTATGGATGTTTTGTTTGTCAATATTGGCATCGGTATTCCATGACTGACGCAAAATGATAAAACTTTTCAAATTTACCAATATTGGTGATGATATGCCGAGTTCCATTACATAATCCATGCGACGGGTTCATAGTCATTAAGAACAAAAATGGTAATTTTTGTTTAAGTATAAAACATGTGGTAGTATCCATGGGAAATTTAAGTAATCTATAAATTCATCCGAATTTAGGTGATGTTGGTCTAGAACACCAGTTGATGATTTTCATACTTCGTTCGCACGATTTACATCTTGAAAGGTATTACCTAATACATTCACAAACACATGCAACAATTAGTACAGTAAGCATACAACGACATTCAAAATATTATCAGTTGCACTTACTTAATAGTATGGTTTGTAACACATATTATATGTAAACTGCTTTTAGTTATAAACAGGTATCATAGCTCATATTGCATTTGTGTCAATATATAATGACTAATTATTATTTATTTAAAATTGTTTGTATACATAAATAGGCATTGATTATTTTTATTAAGTTAAATGTATTAACGATGGAGCTTAGTTGTTTAAGAACTCATATTGCAATTGTCTCAACACATAACGCCAATTTATTGGACTGGTTTTCCATATGTCCCACACAAAGCTATTGCATCTTGATAATTTTGCATCATATACCTTGGCCCACCAGTAAAACTTGAGGGTAAAAATATTATTTTGCCAAGTCCAGATGCATCTGTGTTTAAGTGTATGTATTTATGATGGAACTTAGTTGTTCAATAATATGAATGGGATACAACCATTACAAAAGTCAATAACATCATAATCTGTACTTTTATTCGTTAAAACGGGAATGTAAACTATTCATACTTTATTAAATTGTTGGAAACAAACACTTAACTCGTTAAAGATGGCACATATATTATTATTATTATTTAAATCATGGTAAATCCAATATTCTATTATGGCACATGGCTGGCAACTGTAAACTTCTTTCGCTTATTTTTGTCACGCGCAGACCCGGCATCAGCATAGCATATAGCATCATCAACATTTGACAGATCACTATCGGCTGCTTCAAAGTCAAATAATAAGCTGAAATGAAAAAAATAAACAACAATATTAGAAAATTTTGATAATGCATATTTTGAGGTGTATGGCGGACTTGAATGCAGAATACTTATACTTAACCTTATATCATCGGCATTGTCAATATGTTTTGTTGGGGTGATCACACACATGTCTTTTATCAATCTTTTCAATGGTGTTTCCTTTTTTGGCGAATCACCAACGACCGTGTTTGAACAGGATACTTCATTCAATGGTTGGATTGGATGGACATTACAGCAGGTAAAGCTCTCAAACATACCATGCGCATAGTAACTGTTGGAGCTTAATTCAAACAGGTATGTGGTGCCAATCAGGTTTGACATCATTTGAGGTATATTCGGATACTTCTCATACACCTGTAACATGTTATCATCATTTGATGTATATTCAAATAATTGTCAGACACATGAAAATGTAATAAGTATATATGACTGATACGCGGGATTGCGACCACGCAACAGGTTTTACCTCTCAAGGGATCTTGAGAAGCTTGCAATCCCACCAGGCAGTGTACCTGACCGATGTAGTATAGTGTAGTGGTAAGTACGGGGTATTGATCGTTCTCTCACACGGAATAGTGTTCGTTAGGTATGAAAAACTACTCTAATAGGTCTAAGGATGAGGGATGATTATTTTTGTATTTTTTATATTTTATGAAAGCAAGTAAAATCTCGGGTTTGAAGGAGTGGGCGGAATTAGTTGCTAGCCAACTAACCCAAAAACTACTATTGCAAATAAAATAAAAATAACTAAAACTAAGTGGTTGTGAAACTTATATGGAGACAAGTGTGTTTACTTAGATTTCCTTACTCCCTAACTATCTTTTACCGGTTGGTTAGTGTGTATTAATTGCGTGGATGACGGGTGTATTCCTTAATACCATT
>LBNU01012541.1:62768-93176 GCA_014162995.1 Artemisia annua
TAGGGAGTAATGAAATCTAAGTAAACACTACTTTCCCCACCATTGTTTTCTCAACTTTAATTTAATTCGCATAAGTAGATAACTTGGGTTAGTTGACTAGCAACTAATTCCGCCCACTCCTTCAAAACCGAGATTTTACTGCTTTCATAAAAATATAAAAATACAAAAATAATCATCCTCCACCCTTAGACCTTAATTAGAGTAGTCTTTAACCTAACGAACACTATTCCCTGTGAGAGAATGATCAATCCCCCGGTACTTGCCACTACACTATACTACATCGGTCAGGTACACTGCCTGGTGGGGATTGTAAGCCTCTTGAGATCCCTTAAGAGGTAAAACAAAGTGCGTAAACAATCCCACGCGCATCAATTTGGTTATATGGCGATTGTGGAAAGATACCAAAAAGACCGACCACTTTAATTTAATGCATGGAGTTATAAGGATGGTAAGGTTAGGTATATGTTCCCATGATCCACCAGAACCGGAGGGATTTTCCCAGGGACAATCCAATGGATAGATTAGAAGTCCTTAGGAATGATTGAAAAAAGGAGAAAAGTGAGAAAGGGAAGAGTGCCGACTGAGATTGAGCTAGGACTAGAACAAACCCAACAAGGTTCTAGTAATGAAGTCTCGGTAAGCACTGAAGGGGTTGAAGAATTAAAAAGTAATGAAATGAGAAAGGGTGAAAAGAAATAGCCCTCCAATTATTCAACCTTAGGGCAGAAACCGGGTTCAATTCATATGCTACTGATTGTTACTAAGGTAACATCGGTATTGAAGCAAAGACGTCATGGACCCAGTGACGCACTGCACTAAACCTTCCAGCCACTCAAGTTCTCTTAAAAGAGCTTGTTTCATTCTCACGGGGAACCGGTGTAATCTATCGACTTGTCTCTTAGAGCTAGCTGATATTGAAACAGGAGACCCCTCCCTAGTCTCCGCATAGGATAACCAAATTGCACTTATCGAGTCTAGAGCCAAGAGATGCATCAAAAGATCTCATAGGAACACTTGATACTTCTACACTGGTTGTTCAACATTAAGGACACCAGTTGTAATATTTTGAGTCCTACGCAGATCTTAGCAATCTGCCAAGAACACTTATGAGGGAATATACTTAAGTATTTCCCAATGATTGACAGCAGGTCACTTCGGTAATCTCTTGTGGATTACGCTTAGTGTTTATGGTGGTGCTCCAAAAGGTCTACAGTCGTGGGGTGATCTCCAGCGACTCACCTAATCGTTGGTGTACTACGGTATGTCAATGAAAGCCCTTTCGGGGGCATCCGATTAGGAACGGCCTTGGTAAGGATTAGAGAAAGTCTTCACACTATGCTGTTGACGATCTCGAAGTCCGAACTTGTAAGTGCTAGTATGTTTATTACTAACCAAGTTTTATGCAGCTCAACATACCAAACTTATCATGTTCACCACCATCACTCAAGTTCCACATGCTCATACCAACATCTTAGAAGGAGCCGTCAGAACCGTTCAACCATGGAGATTCACTCAACTATGAATGTATGAGCATATTGGAAAGGCGAATTCCCACCAAAGACTAAGAAGTTGACGATTGAAGCTGATTGCAGAAAAGATGCCGATTCATCATCTCATGCTTACACTTCAACATCAAATCTAAAGATAACATGATCAAGGAATGGGCTTCAACTATGCTTCCACAACTCTGATGCAAAAGATCATGACCCAGAAAAGTGTAAGCATGACAACACAAAGATAATCACAACATCACGAAGAGACACTTCCACTCAAAGATGACTTGAAGCTAATTATTTGAATGATGAGCAAAAGAACAAAGTCAAAGATCATCCGATACATCAAGGAAGTCATCTTGAGTCGTTTATCAATGAAGAATCAACAACTACGAGCTACAAAAGAATCTACAAAGATCTCAATGCAAGAATTCAAGATTTAATTTCGGGGTGACCTCCCTTAGGGGGAGATTGTTAGGAATACGATTTTGCATAAGAAAGATTCGGTCACCCTAAATATGATTAAGCATATTTTAGCTCGTAGTATTTACAATAGTTAGTAAAACGTAGAATAGAAGTAGTTAGTATTCGCGGAAGAAGGACGGGTCTTTACCCACTGTATGCATGATCCACAGCCCAAGTGGCAACCAACTCATGTACATATAAAAGGCCCTCTCCATCCTTGGAGAGGGTGCACCTCTCATAATCTATTTTATTTTTTTTTGATTTTTCTCTCTTGGTGCCATCTTCTTTCTCTCTCTACTTTCTCTCTCTAACTTTCTTCTTCTCTTCTTTCTTTCTTCTTGAAACGATCCAACCATGTACACCATATGAGTTTGATGATATGTGATATCTTACAGCAGTTAATTCTACAATTGGCCTATGTGTCTTATCTTCAGTCTCAATGCCTATTATAATTTATAGAAATCTAGGATACATAAGAAACTTGTTTTTGGCAGCTTTAGCATTAGTAAGCATACCCTCAAAGATGAACCTAGAAAAATTATAAGTAGTACCCTGTGAGAGACAGACAATACCATAAACAAGAAAGCTTGAGAATTGATCCCAGCCTCCTGACTTTGGACTAACACATTGGAATAAAGTATGTACCAGAAATCTCCACTTGGGACAAAGCCTGTTTTTGTGCCAAACCTTTGTACCATCAGGTCTATAACCAATTTGTACCAACCCTGCAAGGATCGTCTCATGGTCTGCATTATATTCCCCATCGGCATCATCCAATTGAAGCTTAGTTCATACCAAGCACTCTGTAACCACATACTCCACCCCATCAATTGTAGCCGCAAAGTTCTGTAGGGTGACCTTCACGAGTTCGTGCTTTAGCAGTTGCCCAAAATTGTTTGACTAATGATTCACAAACAATGGTAGGGTAATGAGTGAGAGCGAATCTAAGTTTGGACCTTATTAAGAAGTCCACCATATGATCGTATTCCTCATGATCCTTTGCTTTTCCCAAAAATGCAACCTTGTTATGATCACTTTTGAAAATAAGAGTCGACATTGAAGATTTGATAGATTGAGTTGAGAAAATAAAAAGTTAGGAAATGGGTTTGAGTTTATAATGAGAGGGAATCAGTTATTTTGGGTGTGGAATATGCATGTTAGGTTATTGGTAGCAGTTTCCTAACGTGGAAGTTAATTGGCAATAATCATGGAAAGAATCATTGACCAATTTTGACTTTATTACTTCCCCAAAATAAATACCCAAAATTACTTCATCAGCAGCAACCATAAGTCAAACCGCAGGAACTCTCAGTCAATCAGCAGAATCCCTATTTGTTTTGACCATGGTCAACAAATAACTCCATCAGCAGGAATGAAAGTCAATCAGCAGAAATGACAGTCAATCCGCAGAAACAACCCATCAGTAGAAACTTCTTCTCAGTAAAATATCTTCTTATGGTCAACATTTCTCCAGTAAGTATCTTTAATTCTTACTTTCCAACCGACCCTCATTCAATTACATTAACTTCTAATCAAAGTTGCACTAGGCCTATAAAAAGGGCCTCAAATAACAATCAACCCAAATCAAACAATCCCTAATTCCCAATTACACACCAAATCCTCCCATCAGCAGTAACACCATGAACCCTAACCCTAACCCTGATGTTATTGAAGTTTCATCCGATTCATCCTGGGATTCTTCTAAGCTGTCCAATGTCCCACCACCCAGACCTTTCAAACCACGATATGAGTGTAGGACAAAGGAGCAAGCATGGAAAAAGAAACATGATGTAGCTGCTCCTCCTCCTTCTCCTACTTCTTCTGAGGAAGATGATGAAGATTTGTCACACTTGCCCCGCTGGGTATATGAATCAGAAGCTGAGGATGACACAAAGCGTTTGGAGAAGGTGTTCCAAGCAGAGCTTGAGAAGGCTGCATCATCTCTCAGCCAAATTCTAGTGCCAGAGAAACCACCACGACTACCAAAGCCTCCAAAGCAAGTTCTAGGACTTGTTTGCAAGACGTTGTGGGTGCCAGAGATGCAGGCTAGAGGAGTCCACAAGAGCTTGCCTGACCCCAAGGACAAAGGGAAGAGGAAGATGGATTAGAGGAGTGGTGGTTGGTTGGGTGTGTTGATGTAGGTTTTGTTTGTTTGTCTTTTTGATGTACCACTTAAACATTCCTTGTAATGTTCTTTGAATGAATAAAATTGAAGTTTCTCTATTTTTGATTATACTGATGTGTCCCAATATCATCAGCAGAAACAAATGTGTCCTAGTTCCATCAGCAGAAATAAATGCCTGCAAAACAAACACACAAAACAAGACATACAAGACAAACTAAAACAAATAATGGTTAGTATACATAAAATGTACAACATTAAACCTACAAAACAAAGTTAGTGAACAAAATCATAACATAATATACAACATGAATCCTCTCCTGAGGCATATGCCTCCCCTTAGGCTTATGCCTCCCCTCAAACAGAGCAATCAGGGGTTAACCATCCCAATGTGGACAACTAAGTAATTAAACCTAGGTCCATCAAAAGCTTTAGTTAACAAATCAGCCACATTGTCATCTGTATGAATTTTAAGCACCTGTATTAAATGTTTCTCATTTGCATCTCTAATAAAATGATGCCTAATTTCAATGTGCTTAGTTCTTTGATGAAAAATTGGATTTTTAACTATGCTTATTGTACTTTGGTTATCAATATAGATTTTTGTGTTCATGAAGTTGAACCCATAATCAAGCATTTGATTTTCTATCCAAGTACCTATCCACAACAATTAGCAGCAGCAACATACTCTGCTTCAGTAGATGAGGTAGCCACAATGGTTTGCTTCTTGCATTGCCAAGAAATTAACCTTCTACCAAAAAACTGACAACCTCCTGTAGTGGACTTCCTATCCAGGTTAGCACCAGCATAATCACTGTCACTGTAAGCTTCCAACACAAATGGAGAATCCCGCGGGTACCAAAGAACTAACATAGGTTGGCCTTTTAGATACTTAAAGATTTTCTTAACAGCATTTAAGTGGGAAGTCAATGGTGTGACTTGATGTCTAGAATAAGCACCGACTACAAAAGTAATATCAGGCCTTGAAGCTGTTAAGTACATAAGTGAACCAATCATAGATCTGTATAGGTGAACATTCACAGCCTCATATGGTTCATTCTGATTCTTAGGCTTTTGAGCTTCATAAGGTGTAGTTGCAGTCCTTATATTCTCAAAATCAAATTTCTTGAGAATGTCTTTCACATACTTATTTNCACTGTCACTGTAAGCTTCCAACACAAATGGAGAATCTCGCGGGTACCAAAGAACTAACATAGGTTGGCCTTTTAGATACTTAAAGATTTTCTTAACAGCATTTAAGTGGGAAGTCAATGGTGTGACTTGATGTCTAGAATAAGCACCGACTACAAAAGTAATATCAGGCCTTGAAGCTGTTAAGTACATAAGTGAACCAATCATAGATCTGTATAGGTGAACATTCACAGCCTCATATGGTTCATTCTGATTCTTAGGCTTTTGAGCTTCATAAGGTGTAGTTGCAGTCCTTATATTCTCAAAATCAAATTTCTTGAGAATGTCTTTCACATACTTATTTGGCTGATAAAGATCCCTTCAGGCTTTTGCTTCACTTGTAATCCTAAGAAAAATGTAAGTTCTCCCATAGCACTCATTTCAAACTCACTCTTCATTAAATTCTCAAATTCCCTGCACCAAGCTTCCTTTGTGGAACCAAAGATGATATCATCCACATAGACCTGAACAAGGATGATATCTCTGGAATTCTTCTTGATGAAGAGAGTTTTATCAATAGCACCTCTTTTATAACCATGTTCCAAAAGGAATTGTGACAATCTTGCATACCAGGCCCTTGGTGCTTGATGAAGACCATAGAGAGCTTTCACAACTTTGTACATCTTCTTTGGATGCTGAGGGTCTTCAAATCCTTTAGGTTGAGTCACATACACTTCCTCCTCAATCTTGCCATAGAGAAAGGCACTTTTGACATCCATTTGATAGACCAAAAAGCCCATATGAGACAAAGGCCAAAAATAGTCTTATGGCCTCAACCCTTGCTACAGGTGCAAATACTTCATCATAGTCAATGCCCTCTTCTTGTCTGAAAACTTTTGCAACCAGTCTAGCTTTGTTTCTAACCACAATACCCCTAGCATCCCTTTTGTTCTTGAGAATCCATTTAGTTCCAATTGCAAACTTCCCTTCAGGTAGATCCACAAGTATCCAAACATCTTGATTCTTAAATTGTTGCATTTCTTCTTGCATGGCTTCTACCTAACTAGGATCACCTAGTGCTTGTGCAATACTGGTTGGTTCAACTTGAGATAGGAAACAAGCAAACAAACAATGTTGTTGATCTGTATGATTGTCCCTTTTCTGACTAGTGATGTAAGTGACAAAAGCACATTCACCAAACTTTGTCTTTTTCACTGTACTCCTTGTTTGAACCATGGCATTGGGATCTCCAAGAATCTGGGATTGAGGATGAATAGTGTTTATCCTCTTAGTAACATTGGGGTTAACTTCTATAGTTGACTAAAGATTGTTCAGAGTTGGAGCAAAATCATCATCATATGAAGAAGAGTTGAAGATGCCAGCACTTTGTTGATGATTACCAAGATCTGTGGGGCTTAGAAATCTTGTAAAAGGTTCATCAAAGCTTGGGGATGGACCTGTTGGAATGGAGGAATGATCAGCAGAACCAGGAAATCCAGTAGAAATACCATCAGCAGAATTGGTATTAACAGCAGCAACAGGAGAACCACCAGCAGGAACCGAACCATGACCAGCAGAATCCATGTTCCTGCGGGTGTCAAGAGCAGCTTGTCTCAAGAGTGCCTCAGTATCTTTTTCAAACTCAAAACCAAGCCTCTCAGCTTCTTCATTTGCTGCATGTTCTTGCTTTTGAAGCCTAGCAAGATCTTCTGCATAACTTGAATCATCCACACCAGAAGCAACTTTGTCATGAGAACCTGAAAGGTTGTTAGTTGGAAAAGAAGGAACAACAATGGTTTGTTCATCACACTCAGAGTCACAGTCTGAGTCATCATCCAGGGTACCTGCAATGTTAGTGGGGGACTCTTGTGTACCTGCAGATTGGTTAGATTTGAATCTTGAGTAACCTAAATGGTCAGTTAAATAGTCAAGGTCAAAATACCACTCATGATCTTTACCCTGAACATTAGGTTTCTCTTCAAGAAATCTCAGGTTAAGAGTTTCTTCTATCTTTTTAGCAGACAAATTATACACCCTATAAGCCTTACTATGAGCTGAATAGCCAACAATATACCCCTCATCAGCCTTCCCTTCAAACTTTTCTAGGTGATCACTTGTATTCAAAATAGTCACATGACATCCAAAAGGCCTAAAGTAACTAATGGTAGGAATTTTCCCAGTCAAAAGTTCATAGGGTGTCTTGTTGTGTGGTCTAGTGATCATTACCCTATTCAAAACATAGCAAGCAGTGCTTACTGCTTCAGTCCAAAACATAGTGGGTAATTTTGAGTCAGCAAGCATAGATCTTGCTGCCTCTATAAGGGTTCTATTCTTTCTTTCAGCAACCCCATTTTGTTGTGGGGTCCTGGCATTGCTATAGTCCCTTTTTATCCCCTTAGACCCACAGAGTTCAATTAATTTAGCATTTTTAAACTCTGTCCCATTATCACACCTTATACCTTTAACCATTTTGTTTAGCTAGTTTTCAATAAGGGCAATAAATTCTTTAAGAGTTTGAAAAGTTTCATCCTTAGTTCCCAAAAAGAATACCCAACAAAACCTGTTATAGTCATCAGTGATCACCAGGCAGAAGTACTTATGGTTAATACTTCTGATGGAAGTTGGACCAAAAAGATCCATATGTAGCAACTGAAGAGGTTCTGAAATTGTGCTCACTGCAGTAATAGCTTTGTATGATGCTTTGTGTTGCTTTCCTTTCTTGCAGGCAACACAGTTGTGCTCATTTGTGAAAACTTTGGAAGGAAGCCCATGGACCAATCCATGTTTAGCTAGCTTGTTGATGGTTTTGAAGTTCATATGTGCCATCCTTCTGTGCCATTTAGTAGACTCATCCAAGGATGCTTTTGCCACCAAGCATGCTAGATCACCTTCAGGCTGGACATCATTCAAGTTGAATGTGTAGAGATTGTGACTTCTAGGAACTCTTAGCAAAACCTGACTGTCATCAGGTAACTGGAATTCTTTTGAAAGCACAAGACAGTCCTTCTCAGTGAATAAAACATTATTCTTCTTGTCACAGATTTGAGAAACTGAGAACAAATTGAAGTTTTGTAGCTCTTTCACATAGTAGACATTTTCAAAGTCCAGCTTGGAAGTCCTAATGGTTCCTTTCCCTGTGATTCTTCCATCGCCTCCTCCAAATGTCATTGTGCCTCCGTGAATGGGCACAAAGTCATGCAACCTATCTTTGCTCCCAGACATGCTTCTAGAACAGCCACTATCTACAATACCTACATCTTTACTTTTAAGAGGATGATCCTACAACAACAAAATATACAACAACATTAGTATCATAGGGAGACTCAAGTCATAGATGACTTGAGCCTGCCTTGTGGATCATAAGAGTGAAGCCACTTAGATGAATGAGATCCACCATTGTTCTTGGACCCCATTTTTGTAGATGGTCTATTTTGTCTCCAAGAACAACCTGCTGAGGGCTTAACAGCAGTATCCCAGTATGCCCCCCCCCATGTACATTAGGTCATAGAAAACAGGCCAATAACCATTCATAAAGTAAGTGCTAGTGGGGCTCATAAATGGTCTAGCAACATGTCTTTGCCAACCAGCTGAAAAATCTCTATCAGCAGAAACTGGCTTACCAGCAGAAACTGATTTACCAGAAGAATTTGGTTTATCAGCAGAAACTGACTTACCAGCAGAAACTGGTTTATCAGCAGAATTGATTCTGCTGGTTTAGACATGTGTTGCTTTTGGAACAAATGGGGGAACATCACTAACATTTTTCCACATTGGTCTAGGTCTCTTTTGGTCAGCACAAACACCCATTCTTTTCTCATGAAAATCACAATCCTTAATAAGATGATAAGAACTGCCACAAACAAAACAAGTTTTCTTTCTAGAAGATTTGTTCATAACAGAAAATTTCTTATTACAAACAAATTTATCACAACCAAAATTAGAAACTGAATTGTCTTTAACAGAACCAAAAGAATTGTTTTTAACAGAATTAAAAGATAGGTCTTCAAAAGAAGCTGTCTTTGAAACATCAGCAGCAACTCTTGGATTGAAGTCAGCAGACTTGTAAGCTGACTTGGGTGAGTCAGAATTGTCACTTGAATCACAACTAGCAAAGGTGTTGGTCTCTGATGTCTTGTCACTGAAAGAACAAGATACAAAGTCATTAGTTTCACTGCCAGAGTCAGGTAAGTCAGTAGACTTTTTGCCATAAACCATATGTGATTCATCTAAGTCTGTGTGGGGAGAGGGTGGATTAAAAGTCCCTGTTATGGGTGGAGAAACATTATGCATTTCTCCCTCTTTAACAAACTTAACAGGTGTTTGAAATTGCAAAAGAGGTTCAGGGTCAAATGTACTTGGTTCATTAGGGTCATAAATTTCATCTGGCCCTATGTAGTCTCCAAACCCTAAAGCTCTTTTAGACCTAATGGACTGAGAACTATTAATTAACTTCTCCAGATGTTTAGCTCCCTCTTGCCACTTCATACGACCTACTACTTCTTTATCAAACTTATCCTGCAATTCTTGTTTTTCTAAGATTACTTTTGCACTTTCTTTTTCAGAATATTTCAACAAATTTTTAGTATTCTCTAAGTCTCTTTCTAATACCCTAATTTTCTCTTCATAAACTAATTGATTCTTTTGGAACCAAACCTTTTGTTGCTCTAATGTTTTAAGTGCACCTTTATAGGCTTGTACATGAATATAACATTCTTTATATTGGGGTTCCAATTCATCATAAGCTTTCTTAAGTTCAGCATATTTCCTATCACAACCAAAAACACAATTTTGTACCTGAGATGAGATGCCCATCAAGGCAAATTCTTCAGTCTCATCTTCTGTATCACAACCTGCCAGCATTGAGTAGAGCTGAGAAGCACTACTTTCCACATCATCAGACTCATGCTCCTTCCAATCAATACAAGAATCTACAGATACCAAGGCTTTGGATTGTCCAGACTCCACTTCTTTCTACTTGTAGGCAGAGTATCTTGTCTTATCATCAGCCTTCCTCTCAGTGCACTCTCTAGAAAAGTGACCCATTTGACCACATGAGTAGCACTTAACATTCTTCTTGTCAAACCTGGCTGGATCCATGCCTCTGAAGTTGAGCTTTCTCCTAGCCTTCTTCTCAAACCTTTTTATGTTAACTGAAAGCATAGCCAACTGCCACTTCAAATTCATCTCCTCCAAGTCCAATTTATCTAATTGCTCCAAATCTTCAAAAGCCAGTTGTTGTTGTGGTNTCTACTTGTAGGCAGAGTATCTTGTCTTATCATCAGCCTTCCTCTCAGTGCACTCTCTAGAAAAGTGACCCATTTGACCACATGAGTAGCACTTAACATTCTTCTTGTCAAACCTGGCTGGATCCATGCCTCTGAAGTTGAGCTTTCTCCCAGCCTTCTTCTCAAACCTTTTTATGTTAACTGAAAGCATAGCCAACTGCCACTTCAAATTCATCTCCTCCAAGTCCAATTTATCTAATTGCTCCAAATCTTCAAAAGCCAGTTGTTGTTGTGGTTCATAGTCAGCAACAAAATAATGGAGCACATCCTCTAACACACTACTAGATTGTGGATGATTCTTTGGTCCAGTAGAGGTGTAGGAAGATGATGTTGATGAAGAACTTGGACTTGCAGCATGTGTCAACCTATTGGAAGTAGTGCTTACAAATACTGAGTTTGTAGGAGTTGATGAATAGGTAGAGTGCCCCTTGATATCAAGCTCAAGAGTTGTGAGCTTGTTGTATAGATCATCAAAGGAGAGGTACTCAAGTCCACCTTTGGCTTTAAGTGGGATGCTGACTTGGGACCAAGAATGAGGTAAGGCTCTTAAAAACTTGGAATTACAGTCCTCATTATGAGGCTTGGCTTTCAGTTGATTCAGATGACTCAAGATCTTCTGAAATCTGTCATACCTCTTGTGTATGCCTTCTTCTTCTGAGATCTTGAATTCTTGGAACTCCTGCTTGAGCATGGACTTCCTCATTCTCTTGGAATCATCATTGCCCCAACCCTTGCTTTAATAGCCATCCAGATATCCTTGGCATCATCAAGATAGTGAAAATCTCCCATATGATCATCTGGGACAGCTTGAAGCAAGATGGTTCTTGCCTTGTTCTCTCTTTGGACAACAATAATTTCATCAGCAGAAGTAGGAGGAAGAATGGTAACATTACCATCAGGGTCTCTTCTAACCTTCTTCTTACTATTGCCATTCTGGATCACACTCCATAGATTGAAATCACTGTTGGTGATCCAGTTTTGCATCTTCATTGCCCAGATCTCATATTCATCCTTCTTGAGATAAGGGAACTTTGCATTGCTGCTGGTAAGAGTAACCTGCTGAATTGGTTGTATCGGGGTAGTGTTTGGTTGAGTGACCTCTGTTTCATCTGATGCAACTGACATTGTTTTAGGGTGAAAGAGTGTTGAAGAAAAGTTGTTCTTTGTTCACAGAGACTCTCATGTGGCTCTGATACCATTTGTAGGATCTACTCCTTGATAGATCTTTGAGCCTATGGATCGATAGGATGCTAATGTAATCAAAAGCACACTATATAGAAAATCTCTGTTGCACTTGTATTCACGCGGAATATAAACACAAGTATAAGAACAAGAAGATGAATAACTAATAATACTTTGATCCTCTATGGATCTTTATTAATCACTATAGATTTAAAAAACGTATGTGTAATACATAACCGTGAGTTCCTTTTATACTATAAGAAACCCTAAACCCTTCTTACAAGAAACGTATAAAGTAAAACTATAAAAGATATGCAACATCTTGTCCTAAAATAAACCATGCATATCCTTCTAACACATTCCTGCGGATGAACTATATCAGAAGGAAATCTCTATCAGCAGAAACCACTATTGGCATCAGCAGGAACCTGTCAGCAGACTAAATCAGCAGGAACTAATAATTCCTAACAAAGAAATATCAAAAAGACTTCATATTCTACCTCACACCAATCGACCGATCTTTGCCCGCATTACAACGACAAAAAATGCAAGAAATCAAAGATTCGATCAAGGAACGCCACAACCTAGATTATTAGTTTTTAATAATTGTTGTAATGTTTTAATAACTGTGCATTTGGTAAGGAGGAATGGAATGGGGGAATCATATCGGATATCATTGCAAGTGTTTGGTTAAGATGTGTATCTTTCAAATATGGGTCTGAAAGATACATATCTTCCATACTCCATAGTACTCAAAAGGGCAAGGTATGAAACTTTCATACCTGTGGACCCCACCTTATATCCAAACCCATAAACAATGTGAATCATGGTAACATACCAAACGCACCCTAAGTGTTGTAATGTTTTTATTTTAATTGAATTATTATGTAACATTTTAATTATTAATGAAATTTGAGTTTGTGTTAAAAATGTTTAAAAAAAATGAACTTTGTCGTCCTTACTGGGGCACCCAATCGTCTGCAGGTCGCTGGAGAAAGAAAGCTGACGTGGCAGGGAAAAAGATGGGGATTGAATCACCTTACTGTGAGTAGCCTAAGGCCGCGACCTAAAATGGAAAGAACGTTTAGACTACTTATACCCCTCATTATGAATAAGAGAAAGAAGAGGATAGGACCGGTATTAGTAGAATAGATGGCTAATTCGTCAACGTAACCTCACATCACTTTATTTACAAACAATTTTAGTGTAACATACTCGCAAAAAGGGACGATATATAGCGACAAATAATTATACATGCGTAATCATGATTCTGGTTTCATCTTTGATGCAAAGCGTGTGTTTTTTGAAATACAAAGCGTGTGTTTTTTAAAATTAATAGTGTGTGTTTTGAAAAGTTGTCAAGTTTTGAATTGACCAAGTTTAAGGTGTATTAAAGGATACTTAAGGATGAATTAGACAAACTACATTAATTTAAGTCTTCAAGATTCAAAATATCAAGATTTCAAGAATGGTTATTCACTTTTTATAAGTAGCATACGGAGTAGATAGGATAACCAACTTTATCACTAAAAATATACCTCACTTAAATACAAATATACCTCACAACAACCATTTAATAAAAACACAAACAAAAAACAAAAATTACACAACTCGCTCGTCTAAACGACCAAGTCCTCCCAAAAAACATCCCTACCCCGAGCACATGCAATGGAATCGTAGACAGTCAAGTGAAATCCAATCCATGAAATAATTTGATCTATGAACAACATCATTGTGGTAAAGGTCGTAATGCCAGAGGAATCATTACCGCAGGGCATAGAGGGGGAGGTCATAAGCATCTATACCGTAAAATAGATTTTCAACGGAATGAAAAAGACATATATGGTAGAATCGTAACCATAGAATACAACCTGAATTGAAATGCATAATTATCTCGTACACTATATAGTGTGCACTTCTATATAATTTCGAAGACCCTTTTTTTTTAAATTAAGTATCTCTCAAACCGTTAATCGTTACGCCAAAAAATAAAAAATAATAATAATAATTAGAAAAAAAATCATGACGAGAAATCTATCTATAGAGTGCACTTCTATATAATTTCGAAGACCTTTTTTGTAAGTGTTAAAATTTACGTTTAGAGAAATCACATGTGATTTGTTATTTTCAAGACCTTTTTTTTTTTTTTTAAGTGTTAAAATTTATGTTTAGAGAAATCACATGTGATTTGTTATTTTCAAGACATTTTTTTTTAGAAACACCAAAGGATATATAGGGAATTAGCATGTTTTGATATTGATAGTAACAATAAATTAATAATGGGTTAATTAAGGTGATAAACAATCTATGATGGGAAATGATTTGCACACTCAATTTATTTATTGGGACACTCACAGTACAAGCAGATAAAGCCCACTATCAGTTATGTACAAGTAAATGAAGCACGAAAAAGAGTGTCCTAATAACTATTTGGAGTGTGCAAATCACCTCCCATCTATGATCCATGATGTTTTTTTTTTTTTTTTCCTAACGTTTGATTTAGTTTTGGTCTAATTTAAGGTTTGAGTTTGAGGTAGAGTAATGAATGTTAATGGATGGTGGATTATTATTATTTTGATCGTTTTACGTGATAAAAAGAGGAAAGTTATTTTACATACTAAGTTTTTTTTACATATCAAGGGATTCATCCCCACCATTTATCTAAAAAGAAATCAGTGGCTGAAATTAAAAGCATTTTAATATTTCACATACTTTTTATAATTTAAATATCTTTTAAACCTTTAATCGTACAGTGAAAATATTACACTATTGCGACAAATATTTATTTATCTTTGGACGGGCTCTTTAATATAATAATAATAATAATAATAATAATAATAATAATAATAATAATAATAATAATAATAATAATAAAATCATTTTTTTTCATGTTTTTTTGTTTTTTTTTTCCATATTGAAATTTGTATGAAAAAAATTACATGTGATTAAACACTAATTTGAATATTCTAATAATATCACCTGTTATACTAGTGTTAAATCACATATGATATATAATATCACATATGATATTAGTGTTAAATCACATGTGATTTTTTTCATTCAAATTTCAGTAATGAAAAAAGTGTAAAAGAAAAAACATAAAAAACACGAAAAAAATTTTGTCGAAAGTATATCAAAGTGCCTATTTATAGAAAGATAATTAAATGCTCGTCGTAATGATTTTTTTTTTTTTTTCACTTAACGATTAACGGTTTGAAAGATATTAATATTTGGAGAGAAAAAAAAATGAAAAGTGAATTTTTTTAAATTGTTGAGGTTAATCTTATCCTTTAGTCAAATAAAGATGGAAAGTGGAGATCGATCCTGTAAAAAATGTTTGATATGTAAATGATCTTTAATCCATAAATTAGTGACTAGCAGGGTCCCCGCGCGTTGCAGCTGCGGGTACCCTGAAATAAAAATTTTCGGTGAATCATGTATTTTAGTTTATTATGTTCTTTATGACAATAAATTTACGGATACCAAAATTTTCGTTTAGCTCGTGTCCGTTCGGGCTCGAGCCCGTTGGCTCGTGTCCGTTCAGGCTCAAGCCCGTTTGGCCCGTGCCCGTTCGGGCTCGAGCCCATTTGGCCCGTTGCTCGTTCGGGCTTGAATATTTGTATAATGTGCTTTATTATTTGTATTAGTGACATTTAATGCGGGAATTGTGTTTAAGTTGGTTGTACAATATGCTTGATAATTTGTATTTCTTATATAAGGGGTGTTTTAATAATTGCATTGATTGTATTTATTGATCAGTTAATTAATTGTATTTAATGTACATAATGTTTTATTTATTGTATTTAATGTTAGTATTAATTGTATGTTAGAATTAAATATGAGGGGAATTTCTATAAGTGGTATGATATTAAATGTCTAATTGTGTTGAATCACTTGTACTTTTAGCATTGAAATGTGTAAGGCTTAATTTTAAGTATTCGAATAATAGTAGGCCTTTGTGATTTACAAGATAATTAGATTAGAATTTTGGAAGGAAATTGAGGAAATACGTTACCTACTTTTGTACGTATGTTTGAGACTTGAGAGGATATACTGTTTGACTTCAAGGATCACATCACATGTGTTATGTGTGTAGAAAACATGTTGGAATACGTGGCTAAACGAGTAACAGCCCAACGGGTAAAGGTGTGAAACACCCATTACAATCTACCTACCTATGCTTGTTTTAAATTTTTTTTCTTCTTTATTTAAAATGTTTTGTTTGGTTTATTATGTTTCTATCAAAGTTGCACTACAATTTTTTTTGTCTTTTTTGTGGAATAAATGTATCACTCCCAATCACATAAGGATACCCAGCATAGAGATGTTTCCAAAAATAGGATTCCCGGCTCGGAAAATAGATAGTTTCCAAAAAGAGTTTTGCCAATACGTGTCTACCAGGGTATACTGTAAAATGCAATTAATAAACAGAAAATTTTCTTTTAAATCAAAGAATATATTTAATGATCATTAATTAAGCTTTAAATTACCTTGATTAAATAGAAATTTGATATTAATTAACTTGAAACTTCCATATATAAAGAGCTAAACATATAATCAGCGAGCACATATTAGCAAAACACAACAAAAAAATTGACACATTATAATGGCGAAAAATAAATAACTTTTTCCAAAAAGAATAATAGGTTAAATTTGAGAAAGGGAGATGTCCTGGAAGAACAGTATATATAAACAAATCTTTGATACTATTTAGATGAAGTGATGTCATCTGGACGGATCAAAAACACTACTCAAAACTTGCAACGACTAGGCAAAAATACGAAAGTGTACCAAAAAATTATAAGACAAGTTACTTTGAGACGGAAAGATGAACCAAAACCAGTTCCACCAAAGTTCCCATGTTGGGATCTAGTAAGAAGAAAAATGAAAATGAGAAGAGTAAGAAGAGTTTCTAGCCACACAATTCAAATAAGGGGGAGAAATTTAAGGGGAGATGCATCTATTTTTGTAGGTGCATCTCAAATTTGTGGTTGTGGTTTCTTCTTATCCTTCTTATTTTAGTTTTTCTTCTTATTTGATCCTAAGGATCAAATGAGAAATATAACTAAGATGAGAAGAATGAGAAGAAACCACAACCACAAATATTAGATGCACTAACAAAAATAGATGCATCTCCCTATTGTTTCTCCTTCCTTATTTAAAATACATGGCCACAATTGTTTCTCACTCTTCTCATTTCAATAATTCTTCTCACTAGATCCATACTCTGTTCCCAACATCCCATATCCACCTGAGATTATAACCAAGAAACATAAATGAAGAATACAACCCGGAAAAGTAACATATTTATAAGATCCATATGCCAACCTCCCAATTGAACTTCCATCTCCCAAAGTTTCTTACACCACCGAATCAAAATTGAACAGATGGTGGATTATGGCAGTTTGCCGCCAACTACTTATAGTCAATTGTATATTTGAAGTCCAAACCACATCTTTTTTGTTACATGCACAAATACGCTACACATTACACAATCTAACACACATTAACACTACTCAATAACACTCCTGGAGATGGACAGTATGAGAAGCCAAATGGGACCAGAGAAGACTAGCCGCCCATAATGTGGTGGACCCACTATAGCCGCCCAATTGTGAGCCAACTGGAAATATGACCAGTGATCGTTTGGCGTCATGACCAAAACTATCTTGGTGGTATACAATTATCTTGTAGTAAATGCATGCAGACCAGCCAAGAGGCAAAAAATCCATGATCATAGAAAGTAATCTGGTGGAGGTTTTTTAGCCGGAGCCCCTCTTGATTCCTGCATTTTATATACCCAAAGTCACTCTCCCAACAAGAATTACATAATCAGTACATATGATATTGTCTACTAGAGATTCAAAATTTGTCATTGGAGTCGTATATGAAATCAGCCGACTCATCAAACTTTTGGCAAACCAAAAAAAAAAAGGTCGACCGGGTTGAGCAGACACATTGTGCATGGTTTTAAATAACAAATAGTGGTATCAAGATTAGGGAGATTATATTGTTTCAATAATAATTTAGCCTTTTGAATAAAAATATTATATACGATGTTTCATGCATAGAAATACATTTTGGGCAACTTTCAGATTTTGACAAGCCTTCTCTTATGCTAACTGTTGGTAACTTCTATTGTAATTTTCTTAACAACTTTTCGTAATTAATTTAAAAGGATTTATCCAATGGAATACAGGGGGTTAGGGCATATGTGAATGCAGCTTTAGACAAGCCAAGCCAAGCCAGGCCCTAAATTTTTTAGCTTTGCAAACCATGAGCAGATGCCAAGCTTGTCAAATTTTATGAAGCCAAGCAAGTCTGGGCTTGGCTAAGCTCGCATTTAACAAGGTGGAGATCTCATTGACGAACCTGTGGAGCTGCTTTGAATACCCGGAACTGTTTATTCAGATTCTCATCCAACTCAAGAATGGCAGCTACATTTCCACACCTGCAACAAAAAGATATATAAACTTAATTAGAATAAAACATTTTTTAATTTAACAAAGGATGAGTACTTCAAGCTTTACAATTCACCTGTAACAGTAATTTGGCGCTGACCAGACCGTAACTATTTGGTTATTGAACATCCATTTAAAACCTTCCATTACCAATTGGTGTGCACGACAAATGTAATCAATATTATTAGTGTGGTTAAAAGAAGTAACAACACTGCCACCAAACAAGAAACCAGCACCACGGGGACTCAAACCCCATCCATCCACAATATCCTCTGGATCGGACCACAAGAGATCACACATGGCACCATCATGGGGTACTTCTTGTTTTCGATCAATTGTCCGAATCTGGAAAATTTATCTTTTTTAATTAATCAAATTAAGGATTGAAAACAAGATAATTTGAAAGAATATTATTATAGTTTCTCAAACCTGGTCTAATGTATTGATGTTAGGAGACAGACCACCATGAACAGAGAATATTTTGTTCTCGATGAGAGCGGATAAACTGTAAATCAAATTTAGGTGATGTAAGGATGAGTAATAAATAACTGCATGGTGTGAAACATAAATTGTGTTTTAAAGTAACAAGTATAACAATTTGTGACACCTGGCAATAGATTTAGCAGATAATTGTGCAGCATTTATTGAGCCCCAGCCACAAGGGAAATAAAATAGTACATTGACGATCATTTGACCCACTTTCAAGAAGGTAGGTTGCTATAGAGGTGTGCAAAGATCAGCTCAAACCAACAAAAAAAAGAACTGAACCTGGACATATGCCTTACCAGCTATATTCAGTCCAGCTCGATTCTAGAGATTTTTTTAACCAGTTTTCAATTCAAAGTTCTTTTCAAAAATAAGTTCTCAGTTCGGTTTGGTTCGGTCCTGTCCAAACCAAAACGTTTAATGCTAGAATATTAACTTTCAAACTTGAAAGGACATTTCTTATTTATACTTTTTAAACTATAAAGCCCCAAGCTTATATCCATCCGTGGTCCAGTTTGAAACCAGCTTGGTTCGAAACGAAGTTGGACCAGTAGTCCAGTCCTGAACCAGTTTAGATCACTTTGGTTCTTGGTCCTCAATCAATTTTCCTAGGCATGTCTGGTCAGGTTTCATCCCAGTGAACACCCCCGTAGGTCACCCTTCTTAAGATGCAAACCTTATTCTATACTAGACGAGTACCTGTGCANGTGACACCTGGCAATAGATTTAGGCATTTAGCAGATAATTGCGCAGCATTTATTGAGCCCCAGCCACAAGGGAAATAAAATAGTACATTGATGATCATTTGACCCACTTTCAAGAAGGTAGGTTGCTATAGAGGTGTGCAAAGATCAGCTCAAACCAACAAAAAAAGAACTGAACCTGGACATGTGCCTTACCAGCTATATTCAGTCCAGCTCGATTCTAGAGATTTTTTTAACCAGTTTTCAATTCAAAGTTTTTTTTACAAATAAGTTCTCAGTTCGGTTTGGTTCGGTCCTGTCCAAACCAAAACGTTTTAATGCTAGAATATTAACTTTCAAACTTGAAAGGACATTTCTTATTTATACTTTTTAAACTATAAAGCCCCAAGTTTATATCCATTCATGGTCCAGTTTGAAACCAGCTTGGTTCGAAACAAAGTTGGACCAGTAGTCCAGTCCTGAACCAGTTTAGATCACTTTGGTTCTTAGTCCTCAATTTCCTAGGCATGTCTGGTCAGGTTTCATCCCAGTGAACACCCCCGTAGGTCACCCTTCTTAAGATGCAAACCTTATTCTATACTAGACGAGTACCTGTGCACAGCAACGGGATTTTATAGTGGCAGATAGTTTTAGTGATAAAAAAAAAAAAAAAGTTTATGGGTAATAAACGAAAAATAATAAAAGTTTGAGGACTTGGGGATTAAACATAATGTTTAGAAACCCGGTTCGACCCGGGTGGTTCAACCGGTTGAACCGTTCCGGTCGAAAAACGGGTCAATCTAAACCAGGTCAACCCGACGGGTTGGGTCGAAAAACGGGTCAAATTAAACCGGGTCAACCCGCCGGGTTTGAAGCGCCCCGGGTCAACCCGGTTTTCGATGTGTATGAATAGTTTCCTTTTGAAACATATGTTTTCAACATTTACTTTTTTAGTTTCAACTTTTCACTTGCTCATAATTAATTGTTTCAACATCTCCTTTTTAATTTTTTCCACATTTCACTTTCTTGACTTTTTACTTTGACCATTTTTGTTTTATAGATAGTATAAATATAGATTTCTTAATCAAAATTCAAAAGTGAACATAAAAATCTAACATGGCTAACCCTTATTTATAGGATCCAAAGAATATGGCCAGAGGAAACTATTGTTAGCTTTATTATCTAATATGGTCTACGGTCTTACCTATTTAAGCATTATATTATAGTACATGTATTTATGTAAATTGTTTTGGTGATAAATAATCACTAGTATTTAGTTACTATAAGGGGGTTACTAATAAAATCAAGACTTAACCGGGTAATTACCTATTTATGGATATTATGATTTCATAATCCTAACCTAAATTGGAGTTGATACCTACCTAACACTCTCTATAAATATGAGACAATTCTTCTCCATAAAACACATAAATAAATGAGTATGATCCATCAACTCACTAGTTATGAGAGGATGAATGGACTATAGTAGATCAAAGATCCACGGGTTCTACTTCATCAATAAGCATAAGCATGGTGTTCTCATCTCTCGATTCAAGTAATGTTTACTTTATGTTTACGCTTAACTGTTCATATTATGATTAACATTTTCTTTGGAATTACATTACAGCAACTATACTATTTTCTTTGGAATTACATTACAGCAACTATACTCCTTAAAATTCAATTCAAGGAAACACCCTAACATGAACGCATATTCTTATCCTTGCTATACTTATCTTAACTGCTGTCTAATTGCATCTTCCTTTGGTTGCACTAGGAATAAGCCTTTAGATTAAGCCTAATCCAAATATAATAGACAATCAGAGTAAATCATTGATCGCTCACTATCGTTCATCAGAAGACCACGAAGCCTTGGAGGCTGCAACTCTATATGTGTTGATTGAAAACATGATACTAGTATACTACTTGGTAACCAAAAAACTTATACTCAGGTGATCATAATATCATTAAAGATGAAATATTAACTGCTTGCATAGCTGTTTATTGTAAAAGAGCAAGCGTCCTTTCTACTAAAATATAGTGTATATTAATGTGTCTCATGAGACCTCAGAAAAGGTGCCGGCGTGCTGCCACTACAGTTCTTTTTAATTTTTCTTTCTACATATATGAGCCTGTTAATGGGTTCCTGGTGGTCCACAGTAATGGCAATTTACATATCAAAGAATAATGGAAAGTTAAGTGTAACAAGATAGCAAACCTTAAGTAATCAAATATATCGGTGCAATATCTCCAAACATTGACAGAACCATACTTCCTCAGGCACTCGTCATAGAATCCATATACCTAGCATAGGGAATAGAGGTAAGCACTCCAAATATTTCATGATATCAACCCACATATCAATTAAAATAAAAGACCTGTGTGATCTGTCGGCTCTCGTGATTGCCCCTAATCAACGTTATCCGATCAGGATATCTCACCTGACACAACAGTGCATATTATATTAACGCTGTAAGAACATACATGCTATATTGAATTAATTAGTGAAAACGCACAGAATAAATAGGGCAGTACAGAAACCGAGCTGGCTAGCTCCACTATTGATAAAATTTAGCCAAAAAATTAGATAACATAGAAGCAATCAGAAATTAAAAAGTATTCTATTATAATAACACTTTATAAGAGAATTATAACAGGTCCTCAAAAAACAATTAAATAAACAAAGAGCATATGCATGAAACATTAAAACATACATCACATCCATACATTTATGTACTGTATGAAGCATCGTATAGTTTGTGATATAGGTTTTACCTTAAGGGCAAGTAAAAGCAAAAAGGTCTCCACCGAGTAGAAGCCTCTGTCCACAAAATCTCCAAGAAACAAGTAGTTGGTCTTTGGGCAATCACCACCAACTTTAAATAGCTCTTTCATGTCATAGAACTGACCATGGATGTCACCACAGATCTATACAGCAGAAAAAAGCTAGAAATAACGTAACTGAAATTACAAAAATACCCTGAGAAAAGAGACATAATGTAATCATGCAACAGAGTCAAACAAGGGCTAGATTCAAGCAAGGTGTGTAATTTAAACAACTTCTAGGAGACCCGATTATATAATATTTTAAGCTCTAAAGTTTCAATAAGAAGTTGAGAACAATGACGTTGTTTTCATGGTTCTACATCTACTTTTAAGGTTAATAGGTAGATGTGACATTTAATTGAGACAAGCAAAGAGTGTAAGCTGTAAAGCTGGCTGAATTGTCACTGCTTTGTAAAAGAGCACCCTCATAATGTAGACATGACTATCCTACATCCCTGATTGTAGATATATCCTCTCATTACAGTATTCCTACCGACTAAAATATAAGAATCACATATACAATAAACGAATCGATTAAGACCCTAAATTGTGGTCCAGTCATTCTATTCTCAACTAAAACAGTTAGGAGCTCTTTCTAAGATATTAAAGAAAAGAAAACATAGTCATTGTAGAAACATTCTCATCCCATGTAATTCAATTATGATTCTTGAAAATAGAATAAAGTTTTGTTAACCATGCTTCAAATAAAACTTTGTGGGCGAGGGAAATAACATGATCAATGCAAAAACAACACGGCATGAGTCTCTCCTATACCTCTATGACTTCATCTTTGCCACTAACTCAATAATAATATTCTTATCTAGCTTAAAATTTCATCATTTCCAGATACCAAGTAGATTATTTGATGCACTAGAGATGTGATATACCGATACCAACCATAAAACTATATACCAGGAGGCTGACATATTTTCCTATACATGATTAGACGATTGGTGAGGGAAGTCATATAATACCTAATCGACTTTTAACTTAGTTCGAGTAAAAAATGGCATACCATCCTTCTAGTATTTCAAACTGAGGTTCCTCGCATAGGGGGAATTGTTGGCACTGTTGGAATTCATTTGTGAACCTAATAAATAACAAATCAACTAACTCGAATAGCACCACAACCGTCACCATCGTTGTTACTTTACACGCATGACTGCTATCCCCCAAAAAGACGCTTGTTCATATCATTACTAAAAATAATAACATACTATTTCTTCCAATCTCTGCGGGAACTCCAAATATGTCTATTTAAATCAAATCAGACTATGGTACAAATATCCGTACGGAAACACAATATATAATTCAAAGCATTGTTCCATCTATAAACGTGATGAAGAGGCAACTCCACGCACACAAGCCTATAACCACCCACCTGAACTGTATTGACTGATAGATAGTATTAAGCATCAGATATTAAACATAATAGTTGTGTTTGGCGACGAGAGTGTTGGAGCATTTATTATAGTTTAGCATTTATGATAATGCCTGTTTGGCAATTAGCTTTTACTTTTGGATTTTGCTCCTATTTAAAACGCTGTGTGATCCAGTCATTCTATTCTTAGCTAAAACAGTTGGGAGCTCTTTTAATGTATTAAATAAACGAAAACAGAAATAAAGTTTTGTTAACCATGCTTCAAGTAAAACTTTGTGGGGGAGGGAAATCAACATGATTAATTCAACAACACGGCATGAGTCTCTCCTATACTTCTAAGACCTCATTCTTTGATTACAAATATTCTTATCTAGCAACCAGCTGCCTAACGCAGTTGGCCACCAGCTACCTTAGAAGCCTGGGCTAGCTATGTGATGTCTTGATCCAACAAAGGATGTGAGTTCGAATCCGTTCCGCAGCATGGTTGGGTATTGGGTGGAGGTATTTCACAGGCATCAAACCTTTGTTGGGTAGGGTTGATGGGTACCATTATGGTACACAGGGTTGAGGTGTCCCTGCCAATTGGGTACCATTATGGCACACAGGGTTGAGGTGTCCCTGCCAATCTACACTTTTTGATCCAATATTCTTATCTAGCTTAACATTTCATCATTTCAGATACCAAGTAGGCAAGTAGATTATTTGATGCACTGAAGTTACCCACCGTAATAAAACTATATAGTAGGAGGCTGACATATATTCATATACATGATTTAACCATTGGTGAGAAATATTCAGAAACTAGCATTCTTCTTCAATTGACAGTCTTAAAATACCTAATTGACTTTTAACTTAGTTCGAGTAAAGAACTAGCATACCATCCTTCTAGAGGTTTTCTCGCACTAGCATGGTACCCGCACAAAGTAGCGGTTCAGAAACGAATGTTGTTTAACGATTTTCTATATTATAGGGTACTCGGCATAGAATTATTATCACGAAAAAAAGTGATCGAAAAGTATTACTCACCAAAAATTTTGGTTTTAGGGTATCAACTATCGCAACGCGTACCATGTGAATTTAATTTTGACATCCATTTATTTATTTCTTTGCATATATTTTGAGAAAGCTGGAACTAAATTTTAATTGTCATACCTTACAAATGCCGTATATCTATTTTGTTGTTCAATAAGTTAAACATAAATTTGTTGTATTCCAACGGTTAGCATATTTGCTTTTATCCATCACACCTGGGTTCGATTCTTGTCGAAACAAACTTTAAACTTTTTAATTCTTTAAATCTTAACCGATTATATATATATAGAAAGTGTGTTGGCTGAAAATTTTAAGCCTTCTATAAATAGATGTCCTAAATGCTTTATAGATAGTAAAGATAAAGAAAATCATTAGCAATAATGAGATTCATACGCAAACCTAATAAAAAACAAGTCAACTAACTCAAAGTCTAGCACGGCACCTGTCACCATCAGTGTTACTTTACTCACAGGAGCCCCAAAAAAGTCGCTTTTTTTGTATCATTACTAAAAATATAGCTTTAACTGTAAAATGAATGCTAAAGAGGTAGTTCATGGTTTACCAAATTAAACTATTTCTTCCTATATCTACGGGAACTCCAAATATGTCTATTTGAATCAAATCAGACCATGGTACAAATTTCCATATGGAAATGCAATATATAGTCTAAAGCATAGTTCCATCTGATGAATGCGAGGAAGAGGCAAGTCCAAACACACAATAACCAGCTACCAGAACTGTATTGACTTATACATAGTATTTAGCATCAGATATTAAACATAATAGTTGTGTTTAGCGACGAGCTTGTTGGAGCATTTATGATAGTTTAGCATTTATGATAATGCCTGTTTGACAACTAGCTTTTACTTTTGGATTTTGCTCCCATTTAAAAAGCTGTGTTTAGCGGTGGCAAAAATGAGTAGTGGAACGCAGTAGCATTTATATTTCAACGCTTCTTTTAGTAGCGTTTCTAACACTAGCATTTAAACACAAAATCCAAAATGATACACACTCTTTTCCAAACAAGCTTTATATTTCAAACACTAAATGCTAGTTGCTCCAAAACACTATGCCCTAAACATACCCTAAACGTTTAGCTTTTACGTCGTTTCACACTTTCATTTACAACTACTTTACCAAACACATTCATAAAACAAATGCTACAGCTTACAACTACCGATAGTTTTGCCAAACATAGCCTACATCTCATGAATATACGATGAGGAAACAACTACATCCAATAAATATGTAGTATTAAGCATCAAACCGCATAGGGATAAGCATCGGGTCCAAACCGAACCAAAAACCGTTTTGTGGAAGACATGAACCGAAAACCATAGTTGTCAAAAGCGAATGCGATTGCAAGGCGCAAAGACCCAAAATCTCGCCTAGGCGAGAGGCGCATAAAAAGCGCGGGCCCGAAAAAAAAAGCGTACCATGAGCCCTAATTTCCAAAATCAAACCAAACATGTTTCTGGGTATGATTCGATCCTTGTATCATGTTTATAACATGATTCCGACCAAAACCCACTAACTTAATTGGATTAAAACACTCTAAATCAAAAAATCCCAAATCGTACTATGAACCCTAATTTCCAAAATCAAACTAAACGTGTTTCTGGGTATGATTCGATCCTTGTATCATGTTTATAACATGATTCCGACCAAAACCCACCCATTTAATCACACTCCTAGGCCCAAATNTTTATAACATGATTCCGACCAAAACCCACTAACTTAATTGGATTAAAACACTCTAAATCAAAAAATCCCAAATCGTACTATGAACCCTAATTTCCAAAATCAAACTAAACGTGTTTCTGGGTATGATTCGATCCTTGTATCATGTTTATAACATGATTCCGACCAAAACCCACCCATTTAATCACACTCCTAGGCCCAAATCGTCGCTTTAATTGTCTGTGCGCCTGAGCCTACTGTTTTGAGCGTTGGGGGCCCGCAGAGGCGCACGCTTTTGACAACTATGCCGAAAACCGAACCGAAGTGAGTCGGTTCGGTTTTGTGTCGGTACGTTCTGTTCGGTTCACTTTATATGGTTTAGGTGTGTTTTTCTCGGTTTTAGCTCGAACCAAACCTACATCCCTGATTGTATATCCTCTCATTACAGTATTCCTACCAATTAAAATATAAGAGCCAAATACACAATAAACAAGTTGTTTAAGGCCCTAAAACTTGTGGTCCGGCCGTCCAGTCATTCTATTCTCAACTAAAATAGTTAGGAGCTCTTTTTCATGTATTAAGGAAATGAAAACACAGTCATTGTAGAAACATTCTCATCCACATGTATTCAATTATGATTCTTGAATACACTTCTTAGAAAGAGAAATAGAGTTTTGTAGACAACTAGACCATGCCTCAAATAAAACTTTGTGGGCGATGGAAATCAACATGATCAATGCAACAACAACACGGCATGAGTCTCTCCTATACATCTATGACCTCATCTTTGCCACCAACTCAATAATAATATTCTTATCTAGCTTAACATTTCATCATTTCCAGATACCAAGTAGATTATTTGATGCACTAGAGATGTGATATAAGGATACCCATCATAAAACTATATAGGATGAGGCTGACATATTTTCCTATACATGATTAGACGATTAGTGAGGGAAGTCTTAAATACCTAATCGGCTTTTAACTTAGTTCGAGTAAAAAACGGCATAGCATCCTTCTAGTATTTCAAACTTAGGTTCCTCGCATAGGGGGAATTGTTGGCATTGTTCAGATTCATATATGAACCTAATAAATAACAAATCAACTAACTCGAAATCTAGCACCACACCTGTCACCATCATTGTTACTTTACACACATGACTGCTATCCTCCAAAAAGATGCTTTTTCTTATCATTGCTAAAAAAAATTAGCGTCGTATTTCTTCCAATCTCTAAGGGAACTCCAAATATGTCTATTTGAATCAAATCAGACCATGGTACAGATTTCCATATGGAAATGCAATATATAGTCTAAAGCATAGTTCCCTCTAATGAATCCGAGGAAGAGGCAAGTCCACACACACACACATACACAAGCAGCTACCGAAACAGTATTAACAGATACATAGTATTCAGCATCAGATATTAAACATGACAGTTGTGTTTGGTGACGAGCTTGTTGGAGTATTTATGATAGTTTAGCGTTTATGGTAATGCCTATTTGGCAACTAGCTTTTACTTTTGGATTTTGCTCCTATTTAAGACACTGTGTTTAGAGGTGGCTAAAATGAGTAGCGGAATGCAGTAGTATTTATATTTCAACGATTCTTCTAGTAACGTTTCTAACACTAGCATTTAAACACAAAATCCAAATCGATACACACTCTTTTCCAAACAAGCTTTATATTTCAAACACTAAATGCTAGTTGCTCACTTGCTCCAAAACACTATGCGCTAAACATACCCTAAACGTTTAGCTTTTACATCGTTTCACACTTTACAATTACAACTACGTTACCAAACACACTTATATAACAAAATGCTACTGCTTACAACTACCACTAGTTTTGCAAAACATAGCCTACACATCTCACGAATATTCGACGAGGAAACAACTACATCCAATAATATGTAGTATTTACAAGCCGCATAGGGATGAGCATCGCGTCAAAACCAAACCGAAAACCGATTTGTGGAAGACATGAACCGAGAACCAAACCGAAGTGTCTGTCGGTTCGGTTTTGTGCCGGTCCATTCTGTTCGGTTTAGGTGTGTTTTTCTCGGTTTTGGCTAGAACCGAACCGAAACTGAACCGAATATGATCGTTTTGGTTTCGGTCGGAACGGTTCGGCTCGGTTTTCGGTCTGTTTTATTAAACCGCAATCATAACAACTTACGAATTCAATACTTAAGCAACTCTACATACTAATCCACATCCACACACACTAAAAACACACACTAAACCCTAAAACCAAAAATGATATGTATATAATAGGTTCGGTTCGGTTTCCGGTCTGTTTTATTAAACCGCATACATAACAACTTACGAATCCAATAATTAAGCAACTCTACATACTAATCCACATCCACACACACTAAAAACACACACAAAACCCTAAAATAAGCTAAATAAACATAAAATTAAGCAATTGAGATGAATAATAAGACAAAAAACGAAATTAAGAATCCGTACAGTAACAGGAGCATCAACGCGTTGAACATTACTCTCTTCAACGAGTATTTCCATAGCTTTTAAACATAACGCTTTGACTTCAGACTCTTTTAACGGCTCGCAGTTTTTTAACTGTTCGATTTGCCGGTCTAGGTCTGACATCGCACCCACTGGATTAAGTTTTTTAACTGTTGGAGATTGTTTTCTTGTGGCTGATTGGTTTTTTTGGGGGTTGAGATGATGTTTTTGTGACTGGTGTGTGTGTGTGTGTGTGTGTGTGGGTGGGTGTTACTTTTTGCTAATTTTTATGTCTAAATAACTAAATTACTGTTTTTGGGTGTTTAGTTTGCTTTACGAGCTTATTTGTTTTGAACAAAGATGATTTGAGGACTAAACATTGTTTACATACCAAGGGATCAATCCTCACCTTCCATTCATTTTGATCTAGTGGCTGAGATTAGACTTAAAATTTACACTATAAGGGTATTTTTTAACTATATAAATATCATTTTTTATTCACATCTCAATTAACTCCTCATTTATTTCACACACACATCGTGTGTGTTTCTTTCTTCTCTCTCATCTAACCACCTCCTTTAACGGTTTCCTTCATCCCCTTCATTAATAAACCCTAATTTTTTCATCTGATTTCATTAATTGAGCTCATTCTTCATTCCGTACATCACCTAACCCTAATTATAAGCTGAATTATAAGCTCTCTGTTTCTATAAGTTGGATTATAAGCTAACTGATTCGTTTTTTTTACATCTGATATGCAGATTTATGGATTCGCTTCATAGTTCTGTTTCTACTACTTCTGAAGATATCGCTGTTAATGATTCGTCTTCTGCTTCTGAAGAGATTGCTGTTAGTGATGATGTTTCAGCTAAGTATGTTGAGGAAATTATTGCTTATGAACACGGTGATGAATTAGAAGCTATTAAGAGTAAGCTTTTTGATTATTTTAATTTTTTTTTTATTATTCGTTTGTTATTGTGAATAAGCTATTTGTTAAGTTGTTATAAGCTCTGAATACTCTATTTAGTTAGTTTTTGATTGATTGAATTAGTTTTTAAGCTCTGAATTAGTAGTTTTAAGCTCTGTATAAGTAGTTTTAAGCTCTGAATAAGGCAGTTTGGATATATGATATCATATATGATTTATCATATATGATATCATATATGATTGATAAGTAGTTTTAAGCTCTGAATAAGTAAGGCAGTTTGGATATATGATATCATATATGATATAATTAGAACATGTGTCTATTATTTCATTTTTAGTTAATCACTATTTTTAGTTTTTGTTTATTTATTTTTTCTTCAGATTTGAATCCTTTGAAAACTCCCGAATCGTTTCCTACTCACTCTAATTTTGATACTCCTGGTGGAACTGTTTATTATATTCCTAAAGTTCCTGTGAATGTTTTGTTAGTTAAGGGTCAAGTTTATAAGTCTATTGATGAGTGCATTTCTGCGTACATGAAATATGCTGCTAAAGCAGGGTTTGTGGTTAGAAAGTCATGCCAGAAAAGGTTGAGGAATGGTACTGTGAAACAAAAGTATTTGGTGTGTAATAGGGAAGGTTGTCCCAAGGGAATTCATGTGGACACCTTAGACTTAGAGAATAGTCACAAGCAGATTAGGAGTTCAAACCTGCATATCACAGGCTGCAAAGCACGTGTTATATTTGATTTGATTCCTGGTACTTCTAAGTACAGGTTGAATGT